>JAODAL010053029.1:0-25575 GCA_025379985.1 Phyllomedusa bahiana
CGTTGGCGTAACAGCCTTGTTATCCCACTATATTTGATTGGGGCCGGCTGTACAGCAAAATTCCCAATTAAGCTCCGTAATTGCCAGTACGGAGGTATTGGATGTAAATTTAACTTAGAGAATGTTGGACCACCCCACAAATCGAATAGTATTGGCATCATAAATTTGGCTGAAACACCAGCACAGTGCATATTCAAACTGTATGTTTGACACCCTATATAAATTTGTTTTTTTTTGCAGGTTCCCTATTAGGACAATTACTCCCCCGTTATTGGTGTTGAGTGGGGGCCCTATTATTTACTTTGCCCCGGGGAAACCCCCTCCCATATGGGGGAAAGGGCTTCTCTGAATCCTTTTGGGAATTAGTTTCGTCCTCCTGGATTCAGCAGAACCCTCCTTTCCTTTGTGATTTAGATTTATGTCCCTTTTTTTTCTTGCGATGTGTCTGAAATAAAGTTTCTTCATTCTTAATGTACTTTTTTCAAATTGTAAACATTTTCACAACTCTGTTTCCCGTAGTGGACCAAGAAAAATTGTGTTTGCCTTAAAGGGGCTGAAAGCTGTATGGTCTGTACACCTGACATGTGAATGGCAGATTATTCACTTGGGAATTTCTCTCTGACTAAACAGCCTTTATTCTTCCCTGCATGAGGCTTTGTGCCCAGACTTTCAAGTAGGAATGGGGTTTTGTACTGCTGTGTATTACTTTCCCAACCTAACTTTTTTAGAAAATTTGGACAGGTTTTTCAGAATCTGTTTTTTGTATGGGAAACCTTTTTGCTTTAAAAATAAAATGTGACACTAATATAATAACATTACTTCCAATATCTTTTACACTCTGAGATTGGCTCTCTTCTGTTGCCTAAAAGTTGTTAGACTAAGGGTTGTTCACACAGCTTTTTTTGGACGCTGTTTTGGATGAGATTTTCAGGCATTTCCCACCCCAAAAAAGCTTCCCAAAACCCCCAGTTCATTTAATTTATTCCCCATTAAAACAGCGTTTGTAGTTCACATAAAGCAAGGTTTTTTTACGCCTTCTTTGGAAGCGTTTTGGGGCTGAAAAGAAGTGTCCTTTAATTCTTGAAGCGGTTTTTTGACGGTTTTTGGAGGGTTTTTTTGGGGGTTTTTTTACCTGACTATTAATTTAATGGGGAAAAAATGTTGAAAACCTCTCCAAAACCTCGTTTAAAAAAGCTTCGAGAAACCATCTAAAACCCCTTCAAAGAAGCGTGTTTCAGGTGCGGTTTTGATGCTGTTTTGGGGGTGGAAACGCTCCGAAAACCACTTTGAAAACAGCGTCCAAATAAACCGTGTGAACATACCCTAGGCTAGGTTCAAACAGTGTAATTGCGAACGTATTTCAGCCCGCCGGCCCCATAGAACATTCATTATTCACGGCACGTATACGCTGTGAATAATTGACGTCACTTCTCTCCCGCTTGGCGTTTTGTCCGAGCAGGGAGAGAAGACGAAAACCATAGTTCTCTATAGAACTTTTGGATTACAGTAATGACTGGGACGTATCTCGACCCGAATTTCACGCAGTACGGGCGAGAGACGCCCCATTTTAAGCCGTGTGAACATAAGCCTAACACTCTTTCAGCTGACAGCTATTCCCCTACACACATGTACAGTCTGTTCAACCAAGCATGCATGTATTTTCATTGGGGAGAGAAGATAAGGCCACAGCCAGACTCCTCTGGTAACCTCTAGGAAAAATTAAAGGATTGAGTGTTAAAGTTCTCTGCATCACTTATCACAGGAGAGCCTGGAGGTCCCTCTGAAATTGGTGTGTTTGGAAGACCTTTTTTCTGTGTGTGTATAGGGGCCTTTACATCTTTCTGTTTGACTGGTATGGAAAAATAAAGCACCCAGAAGTTGTTGTTGGAACTGATTACAGTAATGGAGAGAGAATTTTAATAAGAAAAAAATGTTTCAATTGAAAGGCAGCTCTATGATCCAATTGGACCCCAATAGTCTAAATACAAAATGAGAGACTTTAAAGGTTCTGAATGGCATCCTGATTTATACTTGCTAACAAATACTATAGCTGGGTTTGTATATCCTGCACGCTCATAAGCTGCCAAAACTGCTGCCTCACCTAGTCCCTTAATTTTTTTATTAGCAATAAATCTGGTAACAAGTCAGGCCAAAAAGGTGCCGAAATCAATATATATATTTGTGAAAACTCTCTGGGTGTGTGGGTGAGCATTATCCTGCTGAAAAATGCCTGTTACAAGCCATGCTTTAATAGGCCACTTGAGACTGCAGGATTTCCTGCACATATTGCTTAGCTGTTGGTGTCCCAAAAAGCACTATTAGGTGTGACCGACTATCACATACTATGGCTCCTCAGATAATTACAGTAGCAGTTGGGGTGGTGTTTTGCTTCACAGCACAGGCAGTATTGATACACTCACCATAAAAACTCCTTACTTGAACTTTACAGTTATCGGATCCCAAACAGAATCTGAATTAGTCTCTAAAGATGATACAGTTCAAGTCCTGGCAGTACGTGTAGCCTGTTTGCTGTGCGTGCATGTCTTCTCGTAACCACCACTCCCAATGCCTCCATAAAGTTTGATCAGAACAGCCTAATTGGCAAGCCATTAGTCAAAATGAACATCCTGCTTTTCAAAGTCCAAGGATGCACCCCAAAATGTGTTTTAATGCATTGTAGAGGGATGTTTAGCAGTCACCAATCTCTCACTAAGAGGTACACTACGCAGAAGTAGCCTCTGAGGGCCTATTTGCAGGTAGAAGGTGAAGCACTTTTATGCCCTTTTAGGCTAGGTTCACACGGCTTATTCACGTATTTCGCCCACAATTACGCCGTGTGCTTGGGGGCCGTGTGCTTGGGGGCTGGCAACCCGCCGACCCCATAGACATTCATTATTCACGGCACGTATACATGTCACTTATCTCCCCCCGCGGCGTATTGTCCAAGTGGGGAGAGGAGACGTAATCCATAGTTCTCTGAGAACTGTGGATTACCGCAATTATTGGGACATATTTCAGCCCGTAATTCGTACAGTACGGCGCAAAATATGGGCTGAAATACATAACAAAATAAGCCTTGTGAACATAGCCTTATGGTAAGACCCATTGTCTAATCAGACCACATCTGAAGTCATTTACACATCTGCCCAAGGACATAAACGAAATGCAGGTTTTTCAGTAAACTACATTTGTGTGCATTTTTTTCCCTTCATGAGTTAAAGCATGAGGTCTACGCTGTAAAAGAAATTCTTAAAAAATTCCCATATGAAAGAGGATTTAAAACCATTATATCAAGCAAATTATAATTCCCTGTTTATTAAAATAACTTTTAATATTTATCTAAAATTGTACAACTAGACCCATAAATTAACACTACATACCTAGATGATACAGCAATACTGTGTACTATCCGCAGTGAAAATAATCCGCCCGAAAAAAAGGACGGCTCGCTTTTTGTGAACAGATAATATCACTATATAGTGTATTTAAAAACCTTAAATCCCAGCTATCCCAAGCGTTTCCCCCGTAAGTTTTAGGGTTCATAAGGGGATTCAAAAACTCTCGCTTGGAAAAAAGTCGCTTATACAAGCATTATAAAACCTTTTAAATACATATACTTCCTATTCAAGTTCAATAGGGGGACTGATACTTAGCTTGGAAGCTGTCAGGTATATGTTTTGATACTCCCGCAGCTCCTTTGGTATGCTGGCACCCAGGATAAGAGGGATACAGAGCAAATCGTCTCTGCTTCCCTAAAAAGCTTCTAATGGCCCCCAAAAGTATAACGGACAAGCCCCCAATTTTTCCAAATTAGTATATTCTCTTTATACCTATTGCGGGTTCCTTTGAAGGTTAATTTACCCGCGTTCCGGATATTAGACCCGCGCATGTCCCGGAAAAGAAAAGCAAAGTCCTTTCCGGTTAATGCTGCCGGGAATGATACTGCGCATGTCTGAAAATCAGCCCAGACCATGGGCGCCCCGTTCTCAGAGCTTCACCCGCGCATGTCCCGAAAACAAGATACGTGTCACTTCCGGGTAGTGCTGCCGGGATTGTCACCGTTTAAAATTAAAGGCACAGTTCGACCTCTGCGCTAGAGCTCTAAATACGTGCCTGGCTCAAGACTCGCTACAAAAGGCAGCACAGAAAAACTTCACCCCCCCAAAATTTACAATTTTTTATAGAACAAATTTTGTGAAGGGACGTCTCGCCTAGTTTTCAAAATTTCCCCGAGCAATTACATAGAACAACATGCATAGGGTTTAAAAGGGGCTTAAATACAGGCCAAAAAATTTCGGGGTACAACGTTCACTGTCCTCAGCTGTTTTTAAAAATTATCAGACCTGTATTTTAATCAATGAATATAATGAAAAAAATTTTTTATAATTTTATGTTTGTTACATTTCCGATGGTAGATCGCCCAGTCAATATGGTCCTATGTGGGAGTTGCGAACTTTGCAGACCCAGAGTGAACCCGGGCCCCCAAAAGAAAGGTCTATTCAAAAAAGCAACCAAATTGCAAAGACTCATTGGGGCCCTTTGGATGAAAGAATCCATACGAAAAATTTCCAAATTTGGGCCCTCTTTGCATAGAATTCGTCTATCCCATTCCCCCCCCTCTGGGGGATGGTTCACGACCTCAAAGATAAAAAAAACGAAAGGATTCCCCAAACCCAACCATTATGATTTTCCCATCCCCTGTCGGGCCTACGGCGTGCCCTCCTTTTTCGTATGCCCCCCCCAGAGGTTCCCCCCCCACCCTTCTTTTAAAAAAGTTCTCCTTTTTTTTAAAATATAGTTAAGTGGGCAAGGGCATATAAAACATGTAAATTTACTCCCTTTTTTCCCAACAGTTGGCAAAATAAACGAATAAAAAAATTTTTTTCCAAATTAGAGGCACTTGGAAGGATTTAGTTTGTAATATTTTTGGCCAGGCTACACATCTCTGCCCACTTTTAAACCCTACCAACCGGTTCCTTTCCAGCCAGTTGCCTTGAGGGGGGTTAAATGTATATTTGGACAATGGATCAACCCTTACCCTTAAAGGATCAAACCCCTTTCCAAAATTTTTTTATAAAAGGGGGTTTTGGGGGAAAGGGAAAACCTTTTAGATCTTTTTCCAATTTTAAAATTCCCCGTATTTTTTAAGGATATTACACACTTCTAAATTTTTTGTCCTTTAAAAAGGTTGAAACTAAAACTCCCTTTTTTGGTTGTTTTTATTTTTTTTGGGGTTTTAAACCTTTGTAGCGATTTTTCCCTTTTTTGTTTTTGTGCATCCCCTGAAAGCTGTTTAAAAGGCCCTTTTTGAGGGATATCCTCGATTAAGAAATCTCCTCCAAAATCCCCGGGACTGTCTCCAAAAAGCCCTTTGGCCCCCTGGAGCATTTTTCTCTTTACTCTCGGGAAATTGCCCCTTTTGGGTATTCCTCTCCTACGGGGAAAGGGGAGGGTTTAACTTTCCCAGGTGAAAATAGGCTGTTATTGTGTGGGTTTTCCCTATACTTTCTTATGGATTTTACCATTTAAAATTTTTAAAATAAATGAGGACCCCAAGAAGGGAAAGCTTCTTTCCTGATTTAAAAAAGGAAAAAAGGCTTACCCGTTTTTTGGTTTTTTTTAAAAGTTGTTTTAAAAAAACTCCTCAAAGTGACGCCTTTTCCCTTTTCCCAAATGGGATGTTTATGTCTTTCAATGTACCCCCCCCAAAAAAAAATCGGGGGGGCCATTGTTTCATCCCTGGTTGGGTTAAAAAAAAGGGGGGCCCCCCCCCAGCCCGGGAAAACAGTTTTGAAAATTTGTGGGGCGAAAGGGGCCCCCCAAATTGCGGGCCCCCTTATTTTGGGGGAAAGGCTTGTTGAAAAAGACAAAATAATTATTTCTTAGACAAAGTCAAAAATTTTTTATGAAAAAAAGCCCTATGAGCCTAAAAATTCCCTATACTTCTTGTGGACGAAAATATTTTTTACTCCCCCGGTTTCCATTTTCATGGGGAAATTTTTATAAATAAGCTTTTTACATCAAAAGGGCCCCAAAATATTTATTCTTTGCTAACTTTTAACCCCCGCCCAAAATCTCGAAAGAAAAAACAAAAGTTTTCCCTCTTATGTAAAGGGGAAATGTGGTTACAAAACCCTGCAAGATGTTTCTTTTTTATAGATCCCCACTTTTTTGCTTTTATTGATCCTCCCCCCCCAGACTATTGGTCTCCCTTTTTTTTTAGCGGGGTTTAATAGCCCTTAATGGATCTTAGGGTTTCGAGTAGAATGTAGGTATTTGGGGATTAGGGGGGCACATAAATTTTTAAATCTTGTTTTAAATATCGGGCCTGTCTCTAAGCCCCCCAACAAGTTTCCTTTTTTAATTTCCAAAATAAAGGTTGTTGTTGGGAAATCTGAAAAAAAATATCAAAAAGCCTTTTGCCCTTTGGGAAAAATTTTCGTTCCACATTTGTTTTTACATTTTATGTTTTTAATATAAAAATTTTTTCCCCCCTTATCGGAGGGTTTAATAATTATGGATTTATCCCTTCCGTCCCCCGGACAATGCTTCAAAATTCCTCTCTACTGAGATTTTTATGGAATGGTAACCCCCTTTTCCCCCCCCCAAAATAAACGGATTCCCATTTTGAGACAATTTGAAAAAATAGATCAATTTCACGTGGGGCCCAAGCGGTTTCGGGGGCATTCTCCTATTTTTAAAATTTTTAAAATTTGGGGTTTTGTCCCTCTCTAAATTTTTTTCCCTCCTCCAAAAGGGGACACCAAGGTACTATACCCTCTAGATCCGGGTTGCCCGTGCACCCAAAATTTCTGGCATTCAATACATAATTTTATTTTTTAAAAAAATTTTTTCCAAATTGAGCTTAAACCCAAAAATAGATGTTAAAACTTTAGTCCATGAAAAATCACTAAACTTGGGGGTGGGGACAAAAAAACAGGGCCCCCTGTAAAAAAATCTTAGTTTTTTTTTGACTCAGTTGCCCGTTGTGAGGTTAAATTTTTTTTGATGTTGTTGATTTTTCATTGTTTCTGACGGTTGTCCCCAGGGCCCGGCGCGGGGGCCCCCTCCAACCCTCTTTAAAAAAGGGGGTGTATTGGATTTTTCCAGAGGAAGGGAGGCATAATAATCCCCTATTTTACTCCCCCCTTCCTCCCGAAAATTTTGGCGTGGACCCCATTTTTAAGTTTTTTAGTTCCTCTTTTTTTCCCTTTGATCTTGTAGTTGTTTGTGAATTGTATCTGAAAATTTTTTGGCAGATGACAATACTTCTCTAGGGGGAGAGGGGTTAATTTTCAGGGAAAATTTTAAAAACTCTCCCTCCTTAAATTCTTTTAAGGGGGGCCCTTTGATATTGTTTTGCGTTTTTCCCTTCCTTCAGTCCTGTCTGATATTTTTTTTATCGAAATTTTTTAGGCCTTTTTTTTCCTCCTAGTAAAAATCCCGGATCCCCTCTAAAAATTTTTATGCTTGTTCAATCAATTTTTTTTAGATTGGGGGAAGTGCTTTTTTAGTGTTTTATTTTCCTTTTCCTTTTAAAAAGATTTTTATAAATCTACGGCTATCTATGATTCTGTTTTCCCATCCGCCAAGCAGGGGTTCAGGGCTGTTTAAACTAAATTTGGAGGGGGGTTTTTTGTAGATTCTAAATCCAAAAAGGTATAATACGTGGGTTCAATTAAAAAGCTCTAAATTTTTTTGCTTTCCCCCCAAGAATTTAATATTGGCTTCCCCGGGAAGTAAAATTAGTTGTTTTGGGAAAACCACTTTTTAAATTCCGGGAAAGGTTTACTCTTGACTGGGCTCCAAACCCCAACCCTCTGAAAAAAAAACCGCTCTTTGCCTCAGTTGCCACTTCTCTTTATCCACCGGGCCACTTAAAAAACTAAACTTTTTTTGCCCCTTTTGGCTAGGTTTACACGGGTTATTTCCGGGATTTGCCCAAAAATTACGCCGTGTGCCCTTGGGGGGGCCCCGTGCCTTTTTGGGGGGCTGGCAACCCGCCGAAACCCCTAACATTCATTTTTTACGGGGACAAAACTTTCACTTATCCCCCCCCGGCTTTTTTCCAGTGGGGAGAGGAACTTTAAACCATAGTTTTTCTGGGAAAAAGTGGATTAACCCCCAATTATTGGGCCCCCCTTTCAGCCCTAAATTCGACATAAAAGGCGCAAAAAAGGGCCCTTTCCCAAAAATCAAAAAACCTTTTGAACAAAGCCTTTTGGGAAGACCCAAAAGTTAAAACAGACCACAATGAAGTCATTTTTCACAACTGCCCCCAACAAACGAGAATGGCCCCGGTTTTTCAGTAAACTAAAATTTGTTGCATTTTTTTTCGGTTTAATTTTTATTTCATTTAGGTCTTTCTGCTGTAACAGAAAATTCTACAAATTCTTTATGAACCCGAGGGATTTTAAACCCAAATTTTTTTTCACTGCAAAATTTTAAAACCCTGTTTTTAAAAAAACTTTTTCAAAAATTTCTAAAAATTTTTAAAAATAGACCCCATAAATTACCAAATACAAACCTAGATGATACAAAACTTTTCTGTGTACAAACCGTCAGTGGAGTAATCCCCCGATTTAAAAGGGGGCCTTTCCCCTTTTTTTGAAAAGAAAATAACACTATAAAAACCGGTTTAAACACCCCTTTAAATCCCAGCTATCCCCGACGGTTTTCCCCCCTTCAGTTTTAGGGTTCATAAAGGGGGTTCAAAAAAAATCTTTTGCGTGGAAAAATTAACGCCCATATACAACCATTTTAAAAACCCGGGCTTAAATACATTTTACTTCCCATACAAGGGTTTAATAGGGGGGACTGATACTTAGTTGGGAACCCGTCAGGGAAAATTGTGATAACCCCCCCCAAACTCCTTTGGTATGGGGGCACCCAGGGGTAAGAGGGATACGAGCCAAAACTTTTCTGCTTCCCTTTAAAAGGGTTTTTAAAGGCCCCCCAAATGTATTAAAGGACCCAACCCCTAATGTTTCCAAATTTGGTTTTATTCTGCTTTATAACCCTTTTTCCGTAAACAGTCTTTGTTTCTAGACCTTGTAAAATTTTACTCCTATTTTTTAGCTATCTACTAATATGTCCCAAAAATTTTCTGAAAAACCTATAGCAAAGACTTTTTCCCGCAGGATTTTTTATAAAAAGTGCCAAAACACGGTTTTCCATTTTTTGGTGTAACCCAAACTAAATTTCAATGTCTGATTTCTTTCATTTAGCCCCAAAAGGGGTTAGTCCTTTTTTATTTCAGGCTTTTTCCCAAATCTAATTTCTGAGCCCCTTATGAATTTCCCACTAGAGCCCCCCCTTTTGTGGCAGTTTCCAATTTTGGGTTTTAAAAAGAAAAGGGGGAAAATTGGGATGGGCCCGCAAAAATTTTCAATTTTTGGAAAAATTTTAAACCACAGGAAACCCGTCTGCACAGCCCATCCCTTTGAACGCCCCCCTCCTGTTTTTTTGCCAAATTTTTAAAGGCCCGGAGGGTTTTGCCTTTCCCAAACTTGACCAGCCTGCTTTGGGAGAGAATTTTGAAAAAATTTTCAAAACAGGTTTCTACAGAATGAGGGGGAGAATTTTTTTTTTTTTTTTTCCCCAAAATAAAGAAGAAAAAAAAAAATTTTTTGGGAAATTTTTCTTTTTCCCCCTTTCTTGTTCCAAAATATACCCAAAAAAGCCTTTTGTTTAAATGCGGGGGTGTCAGCTTTTAAAACTTTTTTTTTTTGGATTTAAATCGCAATTGAACAATAAAAAAAACTGGGCAGGGTTTTAGATTAGCAGAAAAAAAAAAAAAATTTTCCCCCCTTTCCCCCAAATCATGTTCATTTGCAAAGCCAAAAACCCGGGGGAACTGAATAGTTTAAATCTGGTTGCCCCTCCCTTTATAGTTTGCATTTAAAAATGGTCAGATTAACATTTAAGGGCCCACAATTTTTGCTTCTCCTCCAAATTTTACTTGTTGGAATTAGAAAAAAGGTTCTCAAGTATAGGAAAAACCCAAAATGTTTTTTGGAGACTGCAGCACAAGGGGTTTCCCCATATGTAAAGGTAAAGACCCCTGTTTTCAGAAGTTTTTCTATCCCACCTTAGCCCAGTTTTTAGATTATTTTTTAAAATTATAAAATATATTTTTTAATCTTGTATGTTTCTTGTGGCAGATTGTGGGAAAAATTTATTTGGGAAAATTAACTTTTAAAAAACTTGAAGATAAATCAATAAAATAAGTTTTTTTTTTTTTTTTTTGCTTCCTTTAAAAATTTTAAATAAAATTTTTATGAGTGGGAAAAAAAAAAATTAAAAATCTGTTGTCAACGGAAATAAAAATTACTATTACAAATGTTGTTTTAGTTCGGACTTTGTAATCCCCCGAATTTTCTGCATAATTTTAAGTGGTTTTTTGACCCCCCCTTTGTACAAACAGCTTGCTGTAAAAAAAAATTGAAGGCACGCTGCATATCATTAAGCTGTTTTTGTGATTGGGTTTTAGACTTTTACATAGTTGCTAGTTTTTTTAAAAGATGGGGGCAATACAAACATAATACATGTGTTTTGTATTGCAGGCAGATATGATGTTTCACTTGGTGTATTTGGGTGGGTCTCTTATTCCCTTTCCATAAAATCTTTGCTTTTTTTACGTGTTTTATAAAACTAAGATTTTTTGCCCCTTTCTTTGGGCTGGGGAAAAATTTTAAGATTTTTTTTTTCATTTTTTTAAATTTTAATTTTTTTTAAATTTAAATTTTTTTTTAAATTTCTATTATGAAAAAATTTTGTTCAAAAGTAAAACATTTTTTCATCTATACAAGCTTATGAATTATAATTAGAAAAAATTTTTTATAATTTTTTAAAATGTGAAGCACAATTTTAAAGTATCCCTCCGTTTTTGAGGTTTGTTTTTTTCTGTTTTTTTTGGGGTTGTTTTTTTTTTTATCTGTAGCGCTCTTACACTTTAGATTGAATGATTCAATTCTTTCATTTTTGTTTCAATGAAGCGTCAAAAGAACATGCTTTAAAACGTTGGTTGATGAAGTTCAGGAGCTTGAAGCCAAGTCCCAAGACCCCGGGTCTGTTGTACATGGGAAAAGGTAAGCTCACCTTTTAATAAATATAATGGTCAGTGCGAGATCATTTGATCTTATTTGTTTGTAGCACAAACGTATGCAGAGATCTTATGGTAATAAGAGTCTAATAAAGTGCAAATGATAAAGTGTAAATCAATCTATTTTACTTTTGAGATTTTCCTTGGCATCACAATATTTACTGCTTTAATTAAAAACGAGAGCAATATAGAAATATATTTTTTAGTATTATGTGGTGTTTGCAATTCCTGTTATTTAGTGTTATTCAAAAATTAAGTATTTGTTAAAGCAAATATAAACTGATGCTATATTTTTCAAATTTTTTTTTAACAAATAACACTGGAGAAAAGTGAAAAATCTCATCATAGCGAGAAATACCTCAGAATTTTGAACATGCATCCATAATTCATTTGGCAGAAAACATGTTGATTGTTGTAAAACAATGTGTATGACCATACAAGTATATATGTGTTTTAATTTGCATTAAAGTCCATTATGTTTGCTACTGTTAATGTTACACAAATGCACTTGTCTTGGGTAACTACTGACATCAACCTAACAATACAGTGTCAGAGTTTATACAGTATGTCTGTAGTAAAGATGTATCTGAAAGTGCTGCCATTCATTTAAAAAATGTTACAACATGGGTATCTCAGTTGTAAGTGATTAACACCCAACGTAAATTTCTGCAGAAGTAGGTTGTGCTCCATTTACTGTTTGTTTTGTTTTTTTATTCCCCCTCTGTTTGTACATTTACAACCAAGTCACATTATTATGACCACCAGCTAATATCCAGAATATATTGTGTGCAGCATGGACAGCAGCTAGACAGGCTGGGAGTGGCTTAGCAAAGTCCTACTAGGTTGTCACAGGAATCTAGAGCCATTCTGACTGCAGTGCATCTCACAGCTGCTGGATGGTGCGTGGGGGAAAATCCACAGAACGAACACTATTAATGAGGTGGTCCCACACATGCTCAATTGGGATCAAGGCTGGGGTATTAGAGGGTCAGGGTAGTACTTAGAAGTCTTGGTCATGCTCTTACAACCAATGTCTGACATTTCTAGCCATGTAACGTCGCATGGACTTGCTGGAAGATCCCAGGAAAGACCATCCACATGTACAGATGTATGTGATTTGCAAGAATAGATTCATATCCAGATCGGTCCACATGGATAAGAGAATGGACCCCATGATGCTGCCACCACTAGCTTGGCGTTATTCCAGAAATGCTTCCAGGGTGTTTGTTCTCTAATGTTTCTCACCTGATTCGCCAACATCCTTGTTGTTAAAGAAGGAAATGTGACGTAACAGAGAAGGCAACCCTCAGTGTAGGTCATAATCTGATACTACCATGAAAACTGAAGCCTTTTCTGCCAATACAACTTCTTTAGCTCTAGAGCCCCATATGTAGTAGCGTTCACTGCACTGTTCTTAGACACACCTTTCGTAACCCCCTGGTTATTTTTGGCAGTGATTTTCTCCACTGTTGTGTATCGGTCTGCCCTCGCCCACCTTTGTAGGCAATATATTCTCCTTCCATGTCAGACACACGTGGTGCTCAAGTTTCCAAGTCACTTATTCACAATGGTGTCATTTCTCAACTCGCAATACACTTTCACCACAGCAGCACGCGAACAGTTCAGGGCAATTGAGGGCTGATTATATAACTTGCTACAGCATTTCTCATGTTTACAACTTGTTTGTGTCTTTATAGTTTAACAGAGAGAGCACAGCTGCTAAAAAATGTTTTCAAGAAGAATACAGTCAACATGTATCGTTCAGAGTCTGTACAACAAAACCTGCTTCGTAAGTACCTGTCTACTGTATCACCATCTATGATATGTAACGCGAAAGGAACATTCTGCTTTAAGACCATTTCAAAGATGGATTCTATGTCTAAAATCTGTCAAGTCCAGGAGTAGATGGAAGGCTCTGAATTCATCCTACAGAAACAGCACCACCTCTGGGACCCGCACCTCTATCCTAAATGAGCCCTCAAACCTCTCCTTTTTGAGCAGATAGCAGGTCCGGACTCTCCCCTACACATGAATGGCAGTTCCGATTAAAGCCGAGTATCTCCATTCGGCTAAACGTGGAGTTCCTATTTATGTCTGTAGGAGAGTCCCAACCACCTCTCCGTGCAGAACAGGTGTGGTTTTGGAGTTCATTTAGGAGATAGGTGTGGGCCTCACCTCTGGGACCTGCACCTTTCAGACATTGATGGCATATTCTAGCGGTATGCCAATGTCTATAGTAAGACAACCCCTTTAAGGGTCTTGTAGATTTACCTTTTATCAGAGTTAGCCTTCAGCCGTTATAAAGTTTGATAGTATGGCCTATGAATTGTGTTGTGTTTCTTTGTAAGGCCCACTAGATTGGTTTTGGTGTTTTTTTTCTGCTTGTCCGTTTTTATTTCATGATTAAGCACTGGGTAATCAAGATGACACTGCAAATGTTTTGAACTTTCCGTGATTAGTCCAACCCCAACTACCTCTTTTAGAGCTTTAAATAATCTGTATACTTTAAAAGAATTTTCCACCCTCCCCCCACACCCCTCAAAAAAAATCAAACCTGCGGCTCCTTGGGCCCCAGTAAAATAAAAAATATAAACTTACCTTCCTCCAGTCCCTGGATCCAGAGCCACATCTCCCCAGTTTCTGTATTTATTCTTAGATTTCCGAACAGGGATGGCACCACTGCAGCCACTAGGACTGCTTCTAGGCTAAATTCCCTCTCCCATTAAACAGCTTCTGACCAAGTTGCATACTGCACTTCCTGATTACACATTTTCATTTTCTTTATTGCACATGGCCCGTCCTGACCTCTCTAGGAAATGTGCCTCTACTTACATAACTGTTCAGAAGTCAACCACTCTGAATGGTTATGTAAGTAGAAGCACGTGACCAGTATAGCCAATCAGTGACTGCAGTAGTGACATCCCCGTTCGCAAGTTCAAGTATGAAAACATAAGACCGGAGAGACTCGGCAATGGAACCGAAGGAAGGCGAGTATACGCTTTTTCTATTTCACTGGGGCCTTTGCAGCTGCTGGTTTGATTTTGTTAGGAGGTGGAGAACCCCTTTAATTTACCGTATTAAACTTTTTTTTTTATTAACTACCTTTTAAATAAGTCTAGAAATAAATCGATCCAAATTTGAACCATGTTTCTGAAAATGATAAAGGCTCTCTTTGCACTTTTCCATTAGGCTTGCACTGTTGTTTGATGGCCACAATAACATATCACGTTTCATTATTCTATCCAGTAAAACAAAATATAAAAATGAACCTGGCAGACCCACTATGCATAAATAGGATCATAACAGAGCTATATTATCTGCCATGCCACCTGTAAAACCATAACACGATGGTAAAAAGAGCCGCAGTACATTATAGCTTTCCATAAGACATTCCTCTCATTTTCCATAGATGGATACGCTTTCTCTCAGGATGAGAATGGCATTGTCTCCCAGTCTGAAGTAATCCGAGCCTATGATACCACCAAGCAAAAACCAGACGAATGGTGAAATGAAATGCGTCCATCAGCCTATTGAGATTTAACAATGAAATATCAAAGCTTCTATTCAGGTTTCAAGAAGATCTGTGGTCAACACGGTCTCCCAACTACTGAAGAAGACAACACTGAACAAATTATTTCTAACCATTAAAATTGCAATTCCTACGCTAAGCTTGTCAGTAGAAGACTAATACAAATGTGATCTGAAATGATGTAGGTAGAAAGATGTTTCAGTATTAAGAAGGAATGAATGCCCTGCTGCCTTAGTAACCAGCAAGTTACTTCTACAGACCATCAAAGTGCAGGGTCATGGGTCTACAAGATTGATGGCAGTTTTGGAATTCAGAGTGAAGGGACCTGAGGTCCTTCTGCCTCACTGATCCGGGCACCGCTGTAGAGGGTTAAGTGTCAAACTATTTTAATAAATATGTTTGCCAAAGACATAATGGCTTTTTATTTATCATGCGTCCCTTCTCCTTGACATTTGCGGAGATAGAAGAAGCAGTAAGATGCATTTTACGGAAAATTGTAATCCAGTCCATTCGCCACAAGGGCCCTTGTTTTTATTATCTGTGACATTTTACACCTTCCGCCTTATTCATGCTTTTCTGTTTATCTTGTAGAGTAGCATGTGTCGAGTGTACTGCGCTTGCCTGTGGACTAAGACACGAGCTGTTGGTTTTTACTGAGGCCCATGACTGTCATGATTACTACGGTGTCTTGTACTACATTTTTTAGTGTCTTCATGCTTCTCTCTATTTAATTCTGCAGTAATTTTGTCGATGTTGTATTTTCACCATGGTTAAACCTGTTTATTATATTTATAAAGGTCTTAGCCTTTCTAGAACAATTTTTATTCTGAAAAATTAGAACTGCAGGAAAGGTTTTAACCCTCCTGATATAGATTTTAGATTTAGCAGTGAGACGTGTAGTATTTGTCTTATTCGTTTCATATGAATTTTTTTTCTTTGACTTCTAATTACTTTCTTTAACAATAAACGCCCCACAAAGTAAATGACTAACATAGAACTTTTTTCTTTTTTTTTCCTTTTTTTTTTTAAATCATGGAATTATTTTCCGCAGTCAATATTTTAACTGCTACAAACTGATCATTTTGAAAAATTCTTAATTTTATAGCCACACTTAGAATATTAACCAAATTTCTGAGCACATTTCTGATGCATTCTTTGTGCTTATTACTAAAAAGAAATTACTTAATTCATGTTTAGTTATACTTAATAGGGAATATGCTATATTCTTACCATTTTAAATATTTAGCTTCCATATTGGGCTCCAGTATTATGGAGCAAATTATATCTGCATAAAAAGTAAAATAAGATTTGTAAGCCCTGATATAGGAGAACTGAAACCTAAAACCTATACAGTAAAAGTACCCGCCCGATCATGATGTAAGGAAAGTTCTAATTCTTCATTAGGTAAATTGAAATCTGAATTTCCATTAAGAGAAAATTACAAATACAAAATGTTTCTAAATATAAAATAACTATGAATTTTGTCAAGAAAAAAAATGTAAACTCATTGTACATTGTAGTTCTGGTTTATATTTTTATTAATGTAGGTCCATAGGGGCTGAACTAGAATCGAAGTGAACCTAACCTGCAGTCAATGGCTATATACTGTTATATGCAGTCAATGTATATGTGCCTCTATGACCTGTTGTAATAAATACTAGATCAAATGTGTCTCTATAACATTAAGACTACAATCTGTATTTTCCAGGACTGACCTAAGATAGAATGGGATTTCAAGTCACTGGCAAATTATGATGAGATTGAACAGTATTTTTTTAAAATGAAGAAGAATGTTGGATAAACAATTTTATACTTTAGCTTTAGGACCTGTCATCTCTCTCGACACGTCTGTGGTAGAAACTGCTATATAAAATAACTGGAGCATCTTTTTCTTAGAACGTTGCATTGTGGTGTTCACCTTTAGAAATGTATGGAAACTGTAAATTACCAGCTAGGCGTTAGCATTCCCATTGTCAATGGAGCGGCTCTATAGTCTGACCTGGTCTGCACCGATTACAGTGTGAATTAACTTTGAGCGCCTTATGTATTAAACTCTATTATATTAACTCACATTTTGTTTGTTATTACAATAGCTGCCAATTCTGAACAGGTTTTCATTTGGTAAATCCACTTTATACTGTGTGTCCTGTTTGTAGCTAGATTAGAACAAGTTTCTGTTAAAGAATTTTGCTTTCACGGAGAGAGTACAATTTCTTAGAATGTTTCAGTCTAGTTGTATTATTTGGAACCTATTTATTTCATACCTTTTTACACTAAAGGTCAGAATAGGTGATCATGCTACTGAATATTGATGTAAAATATTTTGCTATGTTATTCAAAGCTGCATTGCTAATTTTTCCGTCTTGATCCTCATTTAAATAAGTAAACAGCACCTATGACTGGACTGATTTTACTTTGTTTCAAATCATTCCTCTCTTTTCTGCTTCTGGATGGATGAACACCCGTCACCTGATGATGAGTTCATTTAGTTTTTGTAACTAACTTAAACACTTGTGGGTTTAGAAAATGTATATGTTTCTGTCTGCATGGTTCATAGTTTCAAGTACAATGTTTTTATAATGTTTGGGCTTCTAAACACCCTGTTTCTGGGGAGTTTTGTTTTTAAAAGCAGGCTTGCACTATATTTGGTAAATGTGTTGTGTAAAAGTGTTATTCATTAAATTTGTTAGAAATTAACCCAGTTTGAATACGGCTTTCTTATGTTGTTCAAAAAAATTGACACTTTGTTTTCCCCCACATACAATTTTTGTAAAAATTAGGGATTTTGAATGTTGAATAGTGTTTAATTCCCCTTAAAGTGTTTTTATAATCCTTTTCTTCTGCTCCGTAAATTTCATTAGACTTAAATAGTCTCAAAGAGCGGTTTGACACCTATGCGAGTCTTGTCCATGGGTACAATGAATTAGAATGAGATCCCTGGGTGACACTTCATGGGCACTGTACAGTTGCCTCAACACCTCTTCCACCCAGCCTGTTCCTTGTATCCACTGTTCGATAAGGCAGGAGAACAAAATTATATTGACATTTTAAAAGAAGCCATGATGGAATGTTTTTTTGCTTATTCTTATGTTGTTTTTACTATTTATTTTTTCTTTTATGTTTTCTGTTTGCTATGGATATTAATGGATTGTATGGAATTTATTCTTGATTTAGATTTGACTCCTGCTGCTGTAACTAAAAGTTTTGGTGCTGCATGACTAATGTCTCTTCTGAATGTTTTATGCATAACTCAGGTTTTGTTTTTTTGATGTTTTATTTTTCTAGGGCGTAGTCTTCATCCCAGTTTTAGTCTTTGAGGCAGTCAAGAAAACAATTTGAAGATGGCACTATTTTTTTGCTTTTTTTTCTACATCTGTGTTGTCTTTTTATTTAGGAATGTGCATGGAAAACAGTATTTTTCAATGTTTTGTCTCAATTGTTTCAATTTATTAAAATGTATAGTTTCAACATGAAAAGTGGTTTTGTTTTTTTACTTTGTTAAAAAAATCTTCGGTTATACAGTATTAACCTCTTAACGGCCCACAGTCTTTTGACGGCGAGTATTTCAGGTCATTCTTCTACAGCAACGTCAAAATTCTCGCTGCGGAAAGAGGGTTTTTTATGGTTCCTAACAATAGCTCTGTTCCTACAGCAGTCTCTGCAAGCATTGGAAAGTGGAGGAAACCGCCAATCCCCAGCACTTAAAAACCTTTAATTGCTGGTTGTCCAGTTCACGGGAAATAAAATTTTCCCCGTTCATTTTTACTAGACCTATTATCCCAAAAATTTATATCAACCCTATTATTTCCCAAGCATCTGATAAAACAACCGCTCGGGCACACTGATGGGTATTGCGATAAAAGTCGGCTCCTTTTCAGAAATTCCCTCCAGTTTTTCCCCCTCTTAAATTCTCCTCCTTATCCACCTTTTCACCTAGAATTATTTCTAGGGTTTCACGGGTATTCAAAAATTTCTTTTTAAAATTTCAAAATGTTGAAAAAGAAGAATACGGGTAAAAAAACTAAAAAAACGCAAAATTTCTAAAATGTAAACCAAATTAGGTAAATAATTTAATTTGGGTAAAGTGCTTTGAGGTTTTATTCTCCCTAGTTTCCCTCCACCTCCCCATCCCCTTCCCCCCAATATTACCCCTTATTTTCCGGGTTTGGAAAGTGTAACTATCATTTAAAGGGGTTAAAATTAAACTTTTTTTAAAAAATTTAATTGGAGCAGTTTCCCACGCAAAAGCCACAATATCTTTTAATCATCCTAGGTATTTAAGAAAATGTAAAAAAAAACTAGGGGTTTTTTTTGAATAAAAATTAATAAATTTTTTAAAAGTCTATAAAATTATTTTTAAAGGGTTTTATTTGCAGTGATTTTAAAGTAAAAACCTTATTAAATTGGTTGTCATTTCTTATTTTAATGGCCAGCCCTTTCTTAAGTGGCCTCTGTTTGGTAAAGGGAAAGGCGACCAGACGAGCCCCGAGAGGGGGTGTTTTCAGCCTGGGTGGAGACAGACCCCCCCAAAGTGATTCTTCAACTTGAAGAGTGTTAAAAAAAACAAATCGCGCCCCTTTTTCCATTCCCCAAAATATTAAATCCTGGTGGAGGACACATCCCCCAATTAGCCTTAATATTGGAAAAAAGGGGATTTTTCCTAGTGGGTAGAATCTCTATAAAAACCTCCATTAAAATATCAAAAGGGCTGTAATCTTTGTTGGCAGGTGTGGAAACAGAATTATTAAAATATTTTTTACCTTTTATAAATTTCCTATTAAAAAGGAAAAATAAAACATTAAAAATACCTCCACAAAGCTCCTAAATTGATAATAGAACCAGGCTTTAAACATAGGGGGATCCTATTTCTGGATGGAAAAATAGTACAAATTTATAAAAAAAATTCAAAGGATTTAGGCACCACAAGGGAAAAAAATTTAAGGGTAAAAAAAATTTAAGAGGGAAAAGCCCCTTAATTTTTTAAAATCCAACCCCCACTCCCCCTAGTTAAAACTATTTTTTCCTCTGACGCGAATCTTTCGAATACCCCTCCAAATATTTAAAATCTGGGGAAAAAGGGGACTAGATTAAAAATTGGGTCCAGCCAAAATTCAGGGGAGGGAAAGGGGATACTAGGGGATTTTTAAGCCTCTCATCCCCCGCAAAAAAATACACCCCCCTTGCTTCCCTCTGCACTTGGTTTAGAGATTCAGCTTCTCTGTAATCTGTATTTGTTTCTGCTGTTGCTCTGTTGCTGGTCGGAACGCCCCCTGGTCGATTCCCTAGACACGCCCCCTGCACTGTCATTGGCTGGCTGACATTTCATTCAGCCTGTTGGGATACGCCGTTAGACAGGAAACTCCCCGGCCACGCCCCCTGTGCTGTGATTGGCTGCCTGCACACTGTGTTTACTCCCCTCTGAGCTGTTAAAATTGATAGTGAAACAAAGGTCTGCTGCCTCTATGTACATCTCCCAGCTATAGGTGAAGTATCTGGGCAATTACTACCTGTTTAAAGGGCTTTTGCCAAGAGGTTGATTCACCTCCTCACAGGTCCAGTCCTTAAGCTGCTACTTGGAAAAGAAGGTGTTCTGTTCCTCAGATCGAATACAAGCCCTGCCTCCTTATGACGTCATCATCTGTAGTGTATAACATAAGGATTCAACACTTTGTCTGTATAAGCTGCTTGTGTAGTGCAGTGCTTAGGTGATCAGCCCTGCAAGACAGAGGTTGGGAGTTCAAGCCCCATCAGTATTTTTTTTTTCCTTTTATAAATTGTACACATATGTAAAGATATGAAAATATATGTGTGAACATCTATAATTTTATTTATATACACACACAAAGCTCCCGTATATAGTGTCCCATCCTCACAGTAGTCACACCGAGGACTTCCAACATATGTGATACAATGCATATATTCTGGGGGATGGGACATGATATAGGGGAGCTATGTATGTGTATATATATCATTATAGAGATTGACATATATATTTTAGGTCTCTCTACATATGTGTAGAATTTAGGGGTGAAAAAAAATATACTCTGTGAGGGACTAGAACTCCAAACCCCTTCCTTGTAAAGCCAACACTCTACCACTACTCTTCCAGGCCAAGTTAATTACAAGCTGATCAGGGCCTTTTCTCAAATCTGACAGCAAGCAGAGGTCTTTACATGAAGCTGACATTTGTCCTTGTAGTTGAGTAAAGGTCTCTGCCTGTTGTCAGTACAATTTGGGTGAACACCACTAGAAGTGAAAGCTGCTGGCTTTCCGTGTAATTTGTGTGCTAAGAGATATAACAGGTGCTTGTGGAGCCTGAAGGCTGCAGACATAAGAAGCATGCAGGAGGCTACAGAGCTGTTATATCCAGACAACCTCTGCATCCCCTGCTTTATAGAAAATGATGATGTCACAGGTCTTCAGTGAGGACAGACACGCCTGCTGAGAGGAGAGACACGCCTCTGGATTTCAAACTCAATCTGAGAAAATTAACTGAACAGCCCAAACGATAACACCACTTTAAAAGATAAAGTTATGATCGTTGAAACGCAAGGCGGCAAAGACCACAAAATTTAGAAGGTCATTAAGTACTTTTTCAGGTGTTCAGCCTAAGGGGTTAAAGGATAAAAGAAACATGCATGACAAGAACAGAAAGATACCATCTCTGAGAACCACATTATCAGTAGCTCTGGATAGCACCGCATACAACCTCCACCGACCCATTCCTTTTTTGCATTTGATTTTTGATAATGTTCGAACAGTAATTATGAATTTTTTTCCCCTCGATATTTTTTACTACCATTAGTAGCTTTTTCACAAAATGCAACAAGAGCTTCTTCCTCACTTCTATATTGACTCTTTAGGTGTATAAACATTTGTACAGTAAGGCAGAGTATACACGGCCTATATCTGCACATACTGTGCGCTCCGTTACACAAGTACTGTACTTAGAAGTTCTTGCTGGTCAGTGCGTACGTCTAAATCACTCCAGCCCCCATCAACCCACCCTTTCCCCAGCACGTAAGCACCGGAAAGTAGTGACATGTCACTACTATGATTTTACCGTATTTGCGGGGTGCAGTGCAATGCAATTATGTCCCAAAGTACACCCTGCGTTTGAACACCCCCTAATACTAGAGGGTAGATGAACCCTTTAAAATGTTCAGATTTTTTATTTAATCTTAAGTGACATAAGAGAACCAAATACTTTGAATAGTACACAAACAATTTATCAGCAATTTATTGATCACATGAGTACTTGTCTGAATCATATCTCTGCAAAATGTATGTTTTCAGCAACTGCTTTCACCAACCCAGTGACTTTTGGCAATAACTGGAGTATCTGTTGGTTAGTCCTGAATATCAGCTTGGAGAAAACTATCCTCACAAAACAGATTTGAAAAAATCCTAACTGGAAGTTAAAATTGTTGCCTGAAAATCTTTGCTTTAGAGAACATTTCTATTATATTGATCAGTATGTTATTATCGGAGCATAATCTCTTGGCCCGTGTGAATTCCCCAACGGGAATTGCCTTCAATGTGTGTTCGGGATGATTACTACTAGCATGAAGCACCGTGTTGCCTGCAATGTCTTTCCTGTAGAGGGTAGTACAAACTACATTGTTCTTAACGTATAGATGGACATCCAAAAAATATATACTATATTTGTCACTACAAAACGTAAATTTTAAATTTAATTGATTGTTGTTAAGATATGTGACAAATTCCTCAATTATAGAGGCTTGGCCTTCCCATACCATCACAATATCGTCAATAAATCTGCCAAAATATTTAATATTTTTAAAATAAGGGTTTTCGATTGAAAAAATATATTTTTCCTCCCACCAGGCCATATACAAATTGGCCAAAGAAGGGGAAAATTTCGCCCCCATGGGAGCTCCCTGTATTTGGAGATAATAAACTCCGTTAAAAATGAAAAAATTGTGCTTAAGCAGATAATCAACTAACTGTAATACAAATTCTATCAGATCTTCTGAATAAGAGTTGTCATTATAAAGATGATATGCAAGAGCCGTTAGGGCCAAATCATGTGGTATGGAGGAATATAGGGAACATACATCGCATGTAATCCATGAAAACTCGTCACTCCAAGAAAATTTCTCAAATATCCTGAGCACTCGTGTGCTATCCTTGATATGGCTTGGCATACATGTAACCAGAGGCTGGAGTAAATCATCCACCCAGGCACATGCCCTTTCATTTAGAGACCCTATTCCAGCTATTATGGGTCTTAAAGGGGGAGAGATAATAGACTTGTGCACTTTAGGTTACCCGTGAAAAATGGGGTTTTCAACTAACAAATATTTAAACTCTTTTTCATCAAGAATTCCTTGATAGATACCCTCCTTTAGTATATTAGATAAAATTTCACTGTACTCCTTAGTTGGATTTCCCTTCAATTTCACATAGGTGGACCTATCCTCCAAGATTTCTAATGCAGCTTCTCTATACATGCTGCCATCCATAACCACCACTTTTCCCCCTTTATCGGCCATCTTGATTACATCTTTTCTCTCTGTCAACTCCTGTAAAGCAATTCTCTTTTTCCTAGATAAATTAGATACCGATTTTTCTAATTCACACCTGTCATGTAACTCTCAATTCCCTTTCCATCACATATTGAAAGCTATCAAAGGCTTCTGTACGTGTCCTGATAGGGTAAAAGGAAGGATTAGGAATATTAAAAGAAGCTTCGCTAACATTATGCTGTCTGTATGACCTGCTATTCATTTCAAAAGCTCTAAGATCCAGCAAAGCCCCTTGTTCCTTTCATTGTTATAAAAATGTTTCCGAACAGTTAATGCTCTTGTGAATTTATTTATGTCAACAATGGTGTTAAATAAATTAAAGTTACTTGTTGGGACAAAATTTAATCCCAAACTCAACACAGAGTTGATCGGCAGTCAACTGAACAGAAGAAAGATTCAGCACGTTATTTGATTGTTGGTTTGAATCCTGTGTTAGCGCATCCGTTTCTGTTTCTTATGCGGTTTCGATGTCGATGTCACTCCTTTCCCACCGCTTCTTGTGCTTCTTGCCAGCCCTTCTATTTCTCCTAATTCGTTTTTTGATCGATTACCACCAATGCCAGATGAAGCTGAGGCATTTTAACACTAATATGTTTTTTTAACAATAATATGTTACTTTTGTATGTTTTTGAACATGTCATGTGATGTTTGACGTAGTAAGAGGAGCGTCACTTCCTGGTATGGGGTATTTAGTTAGTGTGTTTTTCATGTAAGGTTATGCTATGAGTAAGGGTCGGTAGACCTGAAACGCGTTAGCGAGTTTGTATTACCGCTATGGATTTTTAAACTTTTTTGGAATAAAGACAACAGTTTGATATGAAGAAGCTGGAGATCTCATATTTTTTGAACACATGCTGTTAATGCCTATTGGAATCCATAGGCAAATCTCCGGGCTTACCTCTGTGCTACGCTATAGTACTACACCCAGGAATGATTGCTTGGCAAGGGAGACCTCACAAAGGAAGGGTGAAGGGTAACTGTCTCTACATTGTATTAAAATAAAATATCCAGAATTCTGGCTTTTTACTTTGTGATCATGGAAAGTCCTGATCAAATATGTGAGCCCAAAATAAAGAAAAGTTTGTGTTGGCTAAAGAATGAACATTTTAGAACTGGAAAAGATGATTCTGGATAATTAAAGTGGTATAATATTACATATGGGATGGTGAAATATGCCAGGGAATTTCATTTGTACATCCATCTATTAAGCATTGTTACATTCTGTGACACTATACACAACTGATAAATTCAGATACACAATTCAGAAAAGACAAGATTTGGCTTCTATCACTTAGTAGGAGTAGTTTTTGAAAGGTTTTTGTAAGCAATATAATTTAATATTTAGTGTATTTATATGAATTAGAGTACGTTTTTGTTTCTGCATGTGAAATAAAACTATGCAGGTTATATCTTAAATTGGGGATCACCTAGCTGTTTTGCTAATGCAATAATATGTTATAATAACTTCTAGTTTAATTTATTATGGGTTTTCAGTTTTTAAGTATCCTCCATTAGAAAAAAAAACATTGTATTTCTGTGAAGAGAACCTTTACTGCCCAATAATTATAAACAAATCGACTAGTATGGCACGTTTCACCAGTAGCAAAGTAAATGTCTATATTACACACCTTCTATTGCACAATGTTACAAGGTTTCTCTTGCTAAATATTGTACAAAATTATGTCTCTGCACGATTGTACAAAACCATATACTCTTTATCATCCAACCTATCATCCAACCTACAGTCCACAAATTGTCCACAAAAATAAAAAGGATTGGCACTATGTTTCAAATAGTCTTACTGTCGAAAATCAGGACAGTTCTTATTTGCATTTCCATCTGCTTGGAGGGGATAGGAAAAGTACTGTGTAGACACTAGAAATGTAGATGATGGGTTGAGATGGATGGAATGTGCTGAAGAGTACGGAGGTGGAGGTGATGCTACTAAGTAACCAGGATCTGCTCTGGAGGACGAAAGTCTACGTACTGATCCCCCAGTAGAGGTGGAACTGGTTGCAGTGCTGGACTGTCTAGATGGAGTCCTTAGGTTGGTACTGGTCAAAATCATAGGTAGAGTTTCTGGAGGGTAACTACGTAAGGTGAACCTCATCGGCTGTTGAGATGTCTGCTTCGGTCTCAAACACGTGCAGCAGTAGACGGCAACCAGAGAGCCCACGATGATAAAGGCAATGAATATGGATCCAACAACGAGGAAAGGAACATATACAGGTTCTGCAAAATAAAACGTAAACATGTAAGAGGATATTAAATTCAAGACAAATGTAGCGTTTAATAAGACATTTTATATGTTGTACTTTAGAAATACAATATTGCTACCTGTGAACATGAGCACATATTGGATATTTATTTTTTTTTTTTTGGGGGGTTTTTGT
>JAODAL010053030.1:0-25574 GCA_025379985.1 Phyllomedusa bahiana
TGCCAAATTTGTCTTGCCTTCGAAAAAGAGCTTAACCCTTCTAAAAAAACCATAAAAAAACATTTTCCCAAAAATCTAGTCGCGCTACATGGAAATTTAGGATCTTGGAAATTCCCGGGAATACAGTAATTAAATTTTTGAAAGCGCTTCTCATTGGTCGGCGAAACCACCCAAATCGTTTTAGGAGTGCGTGCCCTTAAAAAAAAATTTGGGAAGTATTGCCAATCTTATTAAAGGCGGGACAGTTAAAATACTTTTAAAAATGCAAAAAAGAGTGTTGGTTTGAGCTAGGGGGGCTTGGCAACCCGGGCCCCCAATCAAAATTTGGAGGCGACAGGGACCATTATAACTAGAGAGGGGGCGATCGTTTCAATAAAGGGGGAATTCTTTTTAGAATTTCGGGAAAAATTTTGTTTCGAAGAACAAAGTTTGGGGTGCTTCGCGAGAACGAAGTTTGCTTTTGATTATAAAATGGTGCGAGCCAGGGGCGTTACATGGGGCAAAGAACTCTGGGGGAAAGAAAGGGGCCCTACATGACATGTGCAGAGATGAACCCAATCAGAGACCGGCGGGACTCTGGAGTCCCGACTATATAAGTCCTAATGAGTGGGAAGGTGCGCCGCGGGCTTATGATATCTCTACTAAAAATCATTTTATACAACGTTTTTGGGGGTGTCCGCTTGTCTCAGAGACTGCTTTTCTTTTTTTCTAATTTTTTTTTGTGGGGGTTTGGAATGAAATCCCGTGTGCGTCCAAAGAGTGCTTCATTTTTTAATGTATTGCCCAGTTCTTACACATTGAATATCCGGTTAAGCCTGTTCCTGTTGATTCGTTTAAAAAAAACAGGTTTTTACAATCCAAATACCACTTAAAATTTTTGTTGTCTTTCTTTTTCGCAAATTTGATAGGGGTTTTAAAGGGTTTTTTGCTGTTTTGGTCACTAAAATTCGTTTTTTTCACCCCTAAAAAGAAATTTTTGCCTGTGCATAATTCATAACCCAAGGTAATTACAAGTTTTTCTGTTGTTTTGTACCGTAAATCACACTTTTTAACACGCTTAAAAAACTTTGCCCATTTTTTATTTGGTTGTCATTTCTTTTGCGCAATTTAGTCCCCGGGGTTAAGTAGCTTTTTTGTGTTGTGGTCCTAAAAGAAACGTTCTTTTTCACCCCAAAGAAAAATTTTGCTTTTGATATTTATTGAAGGTTAAATTACAAGTTTTTCTGTTGTTGTGTACCCTAATTTTCACACCTTTTTTAAAACCCCTCAAAACTGGTAAATTTTTTTGGTTGCTCATTTCTTTTGCAAAAATTTTGATCAGGGGGTTAAATTTAAACGTTGTTTGCTTTGGGGTCCTAAAAAAACGTTCTTTTTCACGCCCAAAAAAGAAATTTTGCCTGTAACTAATTTTTTCCCAAGGGTTTTAAAATTACAAGTTTTTTTTGTTGTTGTGTTCCGTAAAATTTCAGCTTTTTAAAAACGCTACAAAGCTGGTAATTTTTGGCAGCTATTTCTTTTCACAATTTACATCAGGGTTTTAAAAAGTATTTTTCTGCATTTTATTTTTAGTAAAAGAAAGTTCTTTTTCACCACCAAAAAAAAATTTTGCCGAGCATAATTCATATCCCAAAGGTTAATTAAGCCTGTTTGTGGTTTTATATTCAGTAAAATACACGTTTTTTTAAAAGGCACATTCAAGTAAATTTTTTCACTGGCATTTGTGGAGCGCAATTTATATCCAAGGGTTACCAAGCTTGTT
Organism: Phyllomedusa bahiana; assembly: GCA_025379985.1. Taxonomy (NCBI): domain Eukaryota; kingdom Metazoa; phylum Chordata; class Amphibia; order Anura; family Hylidae; genus Phyllomedusa; species Phyllomedusa bahiana. The sequence goes on from JAODAL010053030.1 coordinate 1,760, forward strand.
AGTGGGTTCATTTGGAGTCAAATACTGTACAGGGTGTGTATTTATAATATACAGATATCTTCATCAAACAGAGTCTGTACATTTTAGAACAAACAGTATGTCAGACAGAGAGGTGGCAGGCTCTTCACCTGCGAGTGGCAATGGCACAAACATTTCCCGGAGCATGCCCAGGTCCAGCACAGCAAGGGAACGTCGCAGCAGGGGTCACTCGGTGAGGCCACAACTGCCGCTGTCATCTAGCGGCCGCGTGTTGTTCAGAACCCAATGGTTCTTGATTGGTTGACTAGGTCATCCCCTTCCTCCAAAATGAGAGTCGGTGGGAAGTCAGACCAACCCTTAGTTGGCATGGCCCGGGAGCGGGTCAGCGGCCCTCACCTGTCCTCAACCCCCCTCTGTCCATCCAGTTCCTCAGCCAGAGATTCTATTTTGGTACGGGCTCAGTGCACTATACAGCGAGGTTTAGGAGGACAGTCAAGCAGCTACTTGGCAGCGAAGAAATGGGGCCAATATTCCCTGTTCTTGCAGTAGGCGGCAAAGTATAGATGTGGAGAGTGGGATGGGAGGTCATGTTGTGAGGGGTCAGCCTCTGCATACCAAGCCCGGTGAGGAGGACAGCAGTGACGATGAAACACAAATTGATGATGATGTAGCCGACCGCACTTGGGGAGCCGGGTGTGAAGCAAGGGCTTCTTGTTCGTCAGGAAAAGAGGGCGTCAGCTTGCACGTCAGGCAGCGGCGCAGCCAGCAAGTGGGTTGTGTGGCCGTGAGTCAGCAGGGTAGCAGCAGTGTGAGGTCAGGAGCCAAGAGGCCACGGGATAGAAAACCCGCTTCTCAGGTCCAAGAAAGTAGCTTCACAGGGGCTCAGCGAGGCAGCGGCTGTAGTAGTCATTTAGTGCGGAGCGTTGGCGGTAAAATCAGCTACTTGGCGGTGTGGGAGTTTTTGGAAAGGGACCGGAGTAGCCGAATATGGGTATTGTAGAATCTGTGGGCAGAAAGTGAAGCGTGGCCAGGGAGCTAACGTTGGAAACCACGGCCCCGCGTCAACACATGCAGCGTTACCAAACCCGGTGGCCTGGGAGAAACGTGGCTCAGATGTGGTGGTCCATCCAGCCGCAGCAGCAGCAGCAGCGGCCAGTGGCACGCATGCCATTGCAGCCAGTCAAGGCTCCACCCCTCTGCAGAAGGGAAGGGTTTTTTCTCTTTGCCATCATCTATCGGTCCAGATTTCACTCTGCCACCCCAGTTAGAAGGTCGGGTGGATACTGGGCAGCCAAATGGATGTGTGGCTGCAACTTGCCGAGTTTGCAGTGGGAGAAGCTGTCCTGCCGGCCAGTAGTGTGGCATCAAGCGGGTGTTCAGTGCGGCGGGGGCCCTCGTTCCCCCCAGGAGAACCCGTTGTCCACGGGAAATGTGGAACGACTGACCCTTTGTCAAGATGAATCAGGCGTGGATCGGCAAGATTTCCAACACCCAATGCCTTAGGCGTCGACGACATCAGCCATGACGCCTCCCCCAAACTGTAAGAAATGAGTCTGGGTTTAAACTACCTGCCTCAGCCACTATTTGATGCCGCCACCCGCCTGATGCCCACATCTGCTGCCAGTTTCCCCATCTCCCTACCACCATCTTTACCGGGATGGTATTTGCCCCCCCCACCTCCACACTCTGTCATTGTCCCACTCTCTGCCCTCATGCTGCTGCTGCTGTTGATGTCGTCAACTCCACACTGTGTCATTGTGCCACTCTCTGAGCTCATGCTGCAGCTGCCGTGACCTCTACTCTCTGTCATTGTGCCACTCTGTGGCCTACTACTGTTTTGCCACCTCCAGAATGTCATTGTCCCTCTGTCTGACCTCTTTGCTGCTGCTGTGGCTTTTGCCGTGCCCCCACACTGTGCCATTGTGCCACTGTTGACCTCATGCTGCTGCTGTGGCTGTTGCCGTGCCCTCCAACACTGTGTCATTTGTCCCACTCTCTGACCTCATGCTGCAGCTGCCGTGACCTCTACTCTCTGTCATTGTGGCACTCTGTGGCCTACTACTGTTTTGCCACCTCCAGAATGTCATTGTGCCACTGCCTGACCTCATGCTTCTGCTGTGGCTGCTGCCCGTGCCTCCCACTGTGTCATTTGCCACTGTCTGACCTCATGCTGCTGCTGTGGCTGCTGCCGTGCCCTCCACACTGTGTCATTGTGCCACTCTCTTACCTCATGCTGAGGCTGCCGTGTCCTCCACTCTCTGTCATTGTGCCACTCTGTGGCCTACTACTGTTTTGCCACCTCAGAATGTCATTGTCCCACTGTCTGACCTCATGCTGCTGCTTTGGCTGCTGCCGTGCCCTCCAAAATGTGTCTTTGTGCCACTCTGTGGCCTATTTACTGTTTTTCCACCCCCAGAATGTCATTGTGCCACTGCTACCTCATGCTGCTGCTTTTGGCTGCTGCCGTGCCTCCAGACTTCTGTCATTGTGCCACTCCCTGCCCTCATGCTGCTGCTGCCGTGACCCCCATGTCTGTCATTATGCACTCTGTGGCCTACTTTGTTTTGCCACCTCCAGAATGTCTTTTGTCCCAAACTGCCTGAACTCATGCTGCTGCTGTGGCTGCTGCCGTCCCCTCCACACTCTGTCATTGTGCCACTCTCTGACCTCTTGCTGCTGCTGTGGCTGCTGCCGTGACCTACACACTGTGTCATGTTGACACTGTCTGACCTCATGGTGCTGCTGTGGCTGCTGCCTTGACCTCCACACTGTGTCATTGTGCCACTCTGTGGCCTACTCCTGTTTTTGCCACCTCCAGAATGTCATTGTGCCACTTTCTGACCTCATGCTGCTGTGGCTTCTTCCGTAACCTCCACACTGTGTTATTGTGCCTCTCTGTGGCCTACTCCTGTTTTTGCCACCTCCAGAATGTCATTGTGCCCCTCTCTGACCTCAATGAATTAATTTTTATTTCTTTATTTTCGTTACACCCATATTATTGTTCATTGGCTAATGAAAAAAAAGAAATAAAAATTAACTCATTGAATTAATTTTTTATTTCTTTATTTTCGTTACCCCCATATTATTGTTCATTTTATATACACATCGGTACAACTTAATGAGTGTTATCATTTGATTTCGGCAATGTACAGTCTTATTATAGATTGCATTAGAAAACCCATAAGAGCGTCGCTCGCTCTCCCATTGGCCCAAATAACCGCGCCTCTTTTAACTTAGCCAATCACAAACAGAGCTCGCTCTGCATTTCTTCTCCCCATAGAACTCTATGAGAAGGTAGCTCACCCGCTGATTGGGTAAGCAGGACGAGCCCCTCTACCCCCCAACCAATCACAGTAATAGAATATTTCACATCTACAGTCATAACTTTTAGGGCACCCTTCTATCTCGCCCTTCTTTCTCCACTCAACATAGACGCACTACATATGATTGGTGGATTCATATCTGCTGCCTGGGTTCAACCAATCAGCTCTTTTCTGGCTTTTTTACTGTATTTTGAACTGTCCCGCCTTTTCATGTGATTGGTCCATATTTCTCCATAGGTTATAATGGTTCACTGTCGCTCCTATTCTGATTGTCTGGTTTATGCAGACCAATGAGAAGAGCTTACAGAATTTGAAATAAAGTATTTACCGGCAATATCTAATATCACGATTCCCGATGTTGCGCTGGTCTCGGCGGCAAACCCGTTGTTAGTGATTTTATTTCTGTATGTTTATAGAAGGTTTTAGCTCTTTTACAGAGAATGTTTTACACCTAATAAAAACGATTTATTTACTAATACTCCATGCCGAACGGAGCTGAGATTTCAGTGCCCCGATCTGTCTATAGACTACAATGGGAGAAAGTAGCTCGTGCTCTGATTGGCCGGGATAGCCAAGCCCCCGCTACTTCAACCAATCAGCTCTTTTCTGCATTTTTACTGTATTTTGAACTGTCCCGCCTTTGAATTTGATTGGTCAATACTTCTCCATAGGTTATAATGGGTCCCTGTCGCTCATATTCTGATTGGCCAGGATTGCCAATCCCCCGGTAGCTCAACCAATCAGCTCTTTTCTGCATTTTTACTGTATTTTGAACTGTCCCGCCTTTGAATTTGATTGGTCCATACGTCTCCATAGGTTTTAATGGGTCACTGTCGCTCCTATTCTGATTGGCTGGTTTCTGCCGACCAATGAGAAGAGCTTACAGAATTTGAATTACTGTATTTCCCGGCAATTTCCAAGATCCAAATTCCTGATGTTGCGCCGTTCTTGATTTTTGGAAATTGGTTTTATTTATGTATTTTTTTAGAAGGTTTCAGCTCTTTTTCTGATAATGTTTTACACCTAACAAAAACGCTTTTTTGATTCATATTCCATGCCGCACGGACATGTTTAATGATTTTTTGCTCATTTCCAGCCTGGCTCGATTCGGAATACATGTTAGGCACAGTCCCTTCTGCGCCTAAGTCCCCGCACTGCGCCTCACACACTGGCGAGACTGACCTTTCCCCGTATGTATGAGCGCATCTCCTCGGGCGGCGAATCTTAGGCGCAGTCCCACACTGCGCCTAAGTCCCGCACTGCGCCTCACACCGGAGAGGCGCGGTGGACTTTACACCGCATGTATGAGCGCACCTCCGGCGCCGACATACAAGAGGTGCAGCTTTCACGTTCAAGCGCTCGAAAACTTGCGCTCCGACGTGGCGAGTTTCATACATGTTGCCCAAGGTGTGATGACCCTGCTCACAAGAGCTTACAATCTACTAGGGTGTATGGGTAAGACAAAGAGTGAGAAGCGCCAAGTTTACAATGGTCCAGCCATTTTTCATAAATATGGGGTGGTTTACATAAAAATTGGTTGAACCTGCCACCCTGACAGTACATCTATATACAGATAAGTGCATGTGAATGCCCTAGTGTAGGGAGTGACAGAAGTGTGTGTGATAGAAAGTGGGGGTTAGCAATTAGGGATCTTGGTAGGCCAAACTGAGAATGTAATGTAATGTAATCTCAAGACACTCTTAAAACTATGAGGGTTGTGAGTGTGCCTGATCTCCTGCGGTAGCATGTTCCAGAAAACTGTTGCAGCACAAGTGAAATCTTGGAGACAGGCATGGGAGATTCGGATGATTGTGTTCTGTAGTTTGATATCAGCAGCACAGCGGAGAGACCGGATAGGGTGGTAGACAGAGATGAGGGTGGAGATGCAGGGGGGTGCAGTAATGTGGAGAGCTTTATGGGTGAGAGTGAGGATTTTATATTGTATCCTGTACTGGATGGGCAACCATTTCAGTGACTGACACAGGGTAGAGGCATCAGTATAGTGGCTGAAAAGAAAGATGAGCCTGGCTGCTGCATTCAGGACAGATTGGAGTGGGGAGAGTTTGCAGACAGGGAGACCGATAAGCAGTGAGATACAGTAGTCAAGATGAGAAAGAATAAGAGCAACAATGAGAGTTTGAGTTGTTTCCACATTGAGAAAAGGATGGATTCTGGAGATGTTCTTGAAATGATAGGAGTGGGCGAGGGATTGGATATAGGGAGAAAGGACAGATCGGAATCTAGTATAACCCCAAGATGGCAGGTCTGCTGCCTAGGAGTTATGGTGGTACCACACACTGAGAGAGAAATAGAAGAGGGGGGTTGGTTAGTAGATGGCGGAAAGACAAGAAGTTCAGTTTTAGTGAGGTTGAGTTTAAGATAGAGGGAGGACATGATATCAGAGACAGCGGACAAACAGTCACTGGTATTTTGTAGCAGGGCAGGTGTGATGTCACAGGAAGAGGTGTATAGTTGAGTGTCATCAGCATACATATGGTACTGAAAACTAAATCTGCTGATTGTTTGTCCAATGGGGTCTGTGTCGATTGAAAAGAGAAGAGGGCCAAAAACCAATCCCTGAGGAACCCCAAAATCAAGAGGGAGAGGAGAAGAAGTAGAACCTGCAATTGAGACAAAAAAAATGAGTGGTCAGAGATAGGATGAAAACCAAGAGAGTGCGGTGTCTTGGAGGCCAATGGCGCTGAGCATGCTGAGGAGAAGATGGTGATCAACAAATGCTGCAGAGAGGTCCAGAAGAAGCAACAATAGTAGTTGCCCTGAGATTTAAGTCTGAGGAAGTCAGACTTAGAGACTTTAGCTATTGCAGTTTCTGTGGAGTGTAAGGCACGGAAAACTGATTGCATAGGATTGAGAAAAGAGTAGAGTTATAGTGGATTAGGCGAGAGTAGACCAAGCGTTCTAGGAGTCTAGAGATGAAGGGCAGGTTAGAGACTGGTCAGTAGTTAGCAGAGCCGGATGGGTCCAGAGTGGGCCTTTTTAGTAAAGGGTTTATAACAGTGTATTTAAACGAAGATGGAAAAATCTCAGTGGAGAGAGAAAGGTTGAAGATTGCTGTAAGTTGAGAGGTGACAACAGGACAAGGTGTGAGGCAATGGGGTCACTAGAGCAGGTGGTGAGATGAGCAGACAAGAGAAGCCTGGATACTTCTTCGGTCATCAGGTCAAGAGCTGAGAGCAGACTAGAGGACGTGCAGAGAGGGACAGGATGGGTATTACTTTGGGTTTGAGATGAGATGTTTTGCTGGATACTGTCGATTTTGTCTTTGAAGTAAGTGGCCAGGTCTTCAGCGCAGAGGTCAGTGATCAGGGCCTGAGGACGGAGTGGAAAGTGTCAAACAGTTTTTTTGGGTTGTTGTGTAATGTTGAGATGAGGGAGGTGAAATATTCTTATTTGGCGCAATGCAGGGCAGTGTGATAAGTCCTGAGCATGAATTTGTAGTAGAGAAAGTCTGCAGATAGCTTTGACTTTCCCCACAGATGTTCAGCACACCTGGAGCATCGCTGCAGAAAGCCTCAGAGTCTGAGGCATGTGCTAGGAATGCTGGTGGTGCAGGATTTGAATGGTGCCAATAAATCCAGGGTGGTTGAGAGAGATTTATTAAATTGTTTTACAGCCAGGTCAGGACAGTAGACCGCGGAGATTGGGGGCAGTGAGGACTGTATGTTGTCTATGAGTTCCTGAGTGTTGATGGAGCAGAGATTTCGGAATGTGTGATGGGCAGGTGTGTCCAGAGAAGGCTGAGAATCACTTATAGTGAAGGAGATAAGGTTGTGATCAGAGAGTGCATAAGGTGAATTAGTGAAATTAGAAATTGATGAGAGACTACAGGAGACCAGATCAAGAGAGTTCTCATTCTTGTGGGTGGGAGAGTCTGTAAATTGCAAGAGGCCAAAAGAAGATGTTAGTGAAAGAAACTGAGAGGCAGAAGGAGATATTGGGTCGTCAATGGGGATGTTGAAATCACCCATGATGAAAGTAGGTATTTCAGTAGAGAGGAAATGAGGGAGCCACACAGCAAAATGATCCAGAAACTGGCGGGGTGAGCCGGAGGGTCTATACACAACCACGACTGAGAGAAAATGGCTGAATAAGTTTGAGGGTGTGGACCTCAAAGGAGGGGAATGTGAAAGAGTGCAGGAGGAATGACCAGGTAAGTGCAGTGTGGAGAATGAAATATGCAAACTCCTCCACCCTGCCTGTTCTAAGGTCTGGGGGTTTGTAAGGATTTTCCCCAAATGGGTGAGCAGGGGGGGAAGCAGGTCAAAATGCTGGAGCCTGTTTCTGTGAGAGCTAAAGGTTAAGGGTTAGAGAGGAACGGTCATAAACAGGGGGTTTTGTTGAACAAATCAGGAGTTCTACAAAGCCACATTAAAAAAGGGGAGGAAAAAAACGTAAACGATAGCAAACGGTTAGCGGGTTTTATGGGAGGCAGAAAAAGGGGGGGGGGGGTGGGATTAGCAGTAAAGGAGGGTGAACTGGGATTAGGAGAGACGTCCCCAGAAGCAAGAAGCAGGAGAATGAAAAGTGACAGCAGATGGTTCAGTAATGTGTAGGAGCCACCTTTGTGCGATTTGAAGCAGGTGGGTTTAAAAGGGTTTAAAAGGGGAAAAAAGTGGTGGGATGTATACATAGGTGAGGGAAGGCGGCACGAGCTGATATGGATAAAATTCTCAGGGGGCATGACTGGGTGGTAGGATAGGAGGCAGATGGCTGCAAGGTAGATAGCAAAAGTGAGCATGGTTAAAAAGGGGTATTTTAAAAAGACCAGTTACTAACAAAAAATGTGATTCTCATTGCCCCCTTATGCTCACTTCTGTCCCATTTCTGTCAAATTTCTGCAGATCATACTACTTTCAAATCTGTCACTTCCAAATATGGCACTGCAATGAATATCAAATTTACCGTCGGTCAAATTGGCCTGAGCTTTCTAAGTTATACTATGCTACATGGAGTTTATTGATATCATCAGTGAACCCAGGTGCCAGAAATGGATGGAGATATAAATGGGCCAGCACAGAGAAAACACTTCAAGGGGTATATCTGGTATCAGTGGATACACAAATAAACATAGGATGATTATTGAAGACAATGCTGGGGTGAAATCTACACATTCACATGCCATTAAACAAAGCAGTACAATTAAACAAATATTGCTGTAGTGTTGCTGGGAATTGTTGTCCAACACATACACATACCATTAAAAAAGCAGTACAAGTAAATAAATATTGCTATATTCATAATTCTAACATATGTTCTTTAAAAATAATACTTTAGAATATGATAGAATGTATTACCATCACCCTTCTGTTTTCTTTGGATGTTAAATATAAGTAATCCAAATTCTGTAAAAAAAAGATACACTTTATTCATGTTTAGTTATTTTACTACATCAGACTAATTTCCCACCAAATAAAAATGAATCGAACTGCGAAGAATATCCATGAATATCTTTATGTTTCAGAACTATACGTTCATAACATTTATAAGACACATTAGTACTCACACATTTATCAGTAGTCCGATTGCTTATATTAACACACCAACATTTTCATATAAGATATAAATCTGTGTACTTACAAAGATACCATAAATGAAGCTGAAAACATGCATGAGGTACATAGTGAAATGCATTTAAGGTATGCTTGTAACATTGTAAATATTCTAGTATAACTTGTAAGTTATTCATTTAAATCTCTGCTCTTTCTATGCTTAGTAGTGAAGTGGGCAGTCCTATTCAGTGATTGACAACTTTCTCTATATACAGATGGAAGTGGGTGAGGCTGTCAATCCCTGAATAGAATTGTATAGAAATAGAGAATAATGAATAAATGGCATTTGTAATGTGATGGGTTCACTTTAACATAACTGTCGCAGTTATGATGCGCCTCCATTCAACACTAAATTATCCATGCTATAAGACATTTATACCTGCTGTTTATAGGAAAAATAATAAATTGCTAGGCTAATATGCCCAGTGTCTCCCTATATGTAGTTTAACACGTCTTTAGTATGGATCAAGCAGCCTGCTTTCTCACTGTTACCAATTAATGTATCTGGTGGTAAAAAGCTGTACTATATGTTCTATATAAACTATTCAAAATTCCATTGACAATTCATGCCAGTCACATCTTCACCAGGTGATATATTCACACTGTCAGAAACTATTAACGTCAAAACTATGTTCTACTCCCAGGTGTGACACATACAAGAGTGTGATTTACCTCCACTTCTCTGTTTTTCTAGAAGGTAAAATAAAATAAAATCAATGTTGAATAAAATATACAACATGAGATCATTTCTTATAAAATTATGTAACATATTTTGGAAGTCAAACCTACATTCCTACTGTGTCATTTTATATTCCAACTCCAAAATATGTTAATGAGAGTTAATCTCAAGGTCAATGATTAATCAGAAATCTACAACTTTACCGTACATATAACCTTTCATAGTAGTACGTTTAAGAAAGTCAAATATATTAGTCTTTTGATTTTTCCCTGGTCGGGAGATGAGAAAGATTTTATCTGCTCTAAGTGTACTCAGGTTTCTCTGATTATCATTGTCTCTCTGCTTTTTGTCTTATTTGATAGCAGGGAGTGATATATTCACAGGTTGGCACACAGGACACTGGCAACTTGAGAACAGAGTGTGCTATCTCTAACAAACCAAGGAGAGTAATTACTTTTGGTTGTTTACTTTGAGCTCTGAAGCTCTCTGCTCTATGCCAGTCATGCCAGTACAATTAGAAGAGTTGGCATGGCTATATGTTAATTACTGCTATAGAACCACCCACCTCCTAAACAGGAAGAAAACATGAATCTGAAACTTCCTGTGGCTCCGTGAAACAACATGGTGAGACAACCTCTTTAATACCTCTGATAGTTAGAGATCTTCTTTCTAGCTGTGCTAGGAACAGAGCAGTACTTCGTACAGTCTCTGTAAACTTCAGGAAGTGGAGGAAACCTCTGATCCCCGGCACTTAACCCCTTGATTGGTCCTGACCGCGGCATAATCAAAGAGCGTTCCCCTGCACCATTGAGTGGTCAGGAATCCTTGTGACATGAAGGAGCCTGGAGAATGTCTTTTCAGTCAGCCCTTGGGACCTAGAGTAGTCCCAAGGCTGTCTGTATATCAAGCCTGCAGTCAGGGCACACTGTGTACTGCCCTGACTGCAACCTGTGTCAAACTGACACAGGTTGTAGTGTATTAGTATATTCATGTATGCTAATACATTTCCAAAAAAATTTGTGAAAAAATAAAATAAATGATAAAATAAAAACAAATATTTAATAAAAAAAGTGTGAATACATTACACAAAAAAACTACACGTTAGATACCCCGGCGACCGTGATAAGCTGTATAATTATTCTAACAGGTTATTTAGTGTGGAATGTGAATGGTGTAAAAAAGATTCAAGAAAAATTTGCAGTAATTTATATGTAAATTTAAACCATGTCCCAAAAAGTACAACTTCTCCCACATAAAACAAGTCCTCATTAGTGATGAGCGATTACATTGACTATCGTCATCGGATCGATAGTCGATATCGGCAATTATCATGACGATATCCGATAATCGATAACAGATTATCGCCGATAACCATTAAAGTCTATGGGAGAGGAACAACACCTTCATTCTTACACCCAAACAGGGTGTAGAAGCTGGAATTAACATCCCCAACATTAAACTGGATACGTGCTACATCTTAGGCAAGACAATTAGGCAACAAGAGTCACAGAAAAAAACTGACAGGCTATTCACTATTCCTGTCTTTTACCACAGCATGACCCTTAAACCTGCATGACCCACAAATTAAAAAGTGCCAGAAAGCAGTATTATTTGAATCATCATTTTACTTGAACTGGACATTTACTATCCCTGTCCTGGAACGCAGCATGACCCTTAAACCTGTTTGACCCACAAATGAAAAAGTGCCGGAAAAAGGAGTTTTTCAACCATCATTTTAGTTGAACTGGACATTGACTATACCTATCCTGGACCGCAGTATGACTATTAAACCTGTCTGAACCACAGATTAAAAAGTGCCGGAAAAAGGAGTCTTTGAACCACCATTTTAGTTGAACTGGACATTGACTATACCTGTCCTGGACCGCAGCATGACCCTTAAACCTGTCTGACCCACAGATTAAAAAGTACTGGAAAAAGGAGTCTTTGAACCACCATTTTAGTTGAAATGGACATTGACTATGCTTGTCCTGGACCACAGCATGACCCTTAAATCTACATGACCCACAGATTAAAAAGTGCCAGAAAAAGGAGTCTTTGAACCACCATTTTAGTTGAACTGGACATTGACTATACCTGTCCTGGGCCACAGCATGAGCCCCAAACCTGCATGACCCCCAGTTTAAAAAGTGCCGGATAAAGGAGTCTTTGAACCACCATTTTAATTGAACTGGACATTGACTATGCCTGTCTTGGACCGCAGCATGACCCTCAAACCTCCATGACCCACAAATTAAAAAGTGCCGGAAGAAAGTAGTATTTGAACCACCATTTTAATTGAACTGGACATTGACTAAACCTGTCCTGGACCGCAGTATGACCATTAAACCTGTCTGACCCACAGATTAAAAAGTGCCGAAAAAAGGAGTCTTTGAACCACCATTTTAGTTGAACTGGACATTGACTATGCCTGTCCTGGACCGCAGCATGACCCCAAAACAGTGTCTGACCCACAGATTAAAAAGTGCCGGGAAAAGGAGTCTTTGAACCACCATTCTTGTTGAACTGGACCTTGACTATACCTGTCCTGGACCGCAGTATGACCTTTCAACCTGTCTGATCCACAGATTAAAAAGTGCCGGAAAAATGTAGTATTTGAGCCACCATTTTAGTGGAACTGGACATTGACTATACCTGTCCTGGACCGTAGTATGACCCTCAAACCTGCATGACCCACAGATTAAAAAGTGCCGGAAAAAGGAGTCTTTGAACCACCATTTTAGTTAAACTGGACATTGACTATCCCTGTACTGGACCGCAGCATGCAGGTTGCATTAACCACTGAAGAACAGATTGGTGACGCTGTTCGTTACTGAGATTCACAGGGCACTGACCCATCGATGACAGGCCTGACGGCCCTGCAACCGAAGATCCGCTGGCTTGCGTGTTGTCGCCAGCACTGGGAATAGCACCTTCTGTTCTACCTCTACCTCCATGTCCTACACCCCTCTTTGCTCGCTTACCACCTGCATTTTGCTCCATGTTCAGAAAGATATAAATTTAAAAAGGTATGGAAGAGTTTTTGACAGTCTCTTATTGAAAGACGGCAAATCACAGCTATTCTTAAATCCCTCTAATTTCCAACAGCCAACTAGGATTAGAAACAGAATTGTTTCTATCGAATACCTGTGAAATGCGGTCTGGTGGAAGAACCGTAAGACCAAATCAACAGTGTTCTTCCTTCAGTCCCAGGGATTTACAACTGCCCAGTAGGACTAGGAATTGATAGTTTTCAACAAACTATCATACAAGTGCGCTATCTGCGCCAAACTGAGATTCACCGAGTGCAATAAAACTATTCAAAAGTTACACAGATGAGAAATTGCGTTTTTTGCAGCAATGACAAACGAGAACAGTTACTACAAAATTTCTGTATACAAATTTAAGTACAAGGTGGCTATTTGAAAAAAACTGGGCTGCACCAAAGTGCAATACAGCTATTTAAAAGTTATACGGATAACAAAAGGTGGTTTTTGCACCAATGAAATACACCAACAGTTACTAGAAAATTTCTGTATCCAAATTTAAGTACAAGGTGGCTATTTGAAAAAAACTGGGTCGCACAAAATAAAAGGTACAATTTCACCTCAGGTGCAAGGTGTGCTAGCCAAAAAGTGGTAAAAAAATGCCATTTTAATGCAGGTTTAATGCAGAGTCTGGGCTGCACAATATACACCCTCCTTTCCAAAGCCTGTCTGCCGGCCACCCCACCTCCTTCACCCACCTCCTCCACGGCTGTACAGCACTAGATGCTTCTTTAAAAGTCTCTGTCTAATTAAATAAGAACTGAAATTCTCTAATCTACCTATGTTCTAATGTTCACAGCTAAAAGCATAGTTGTCTGTATGAATAAAGAGAAGAACTGTGTCTCTGAGCTGAGCTGTATTGAGAGACACGCAGCACACGTCTTTCTCTAGTGTTAGACACTGAAAGACTGATACTGAACAGGAAACGCTGTTCTATGCAAAACGAGATCATGTCATTTTTCCAGCCAATTTCAACCATACACATCACAGTCATGACGTCGCACACCCAGCTCACCCTTCTTTATGCTCTACGCTGATTTGCTGGCCGCCAAAATGACAGGAGGCGGCAAAAATGGCGCGATAGTAATAGATGATCTGCAGATTGTCACCTAAAATATCACGTGATCGGAAATTTCCGATCAGCCTAAAAATTGTGTCGATTTGAACTTTGTCGATTTATAATCGCTCATCCCTAGTTCTTATACAACTGCATCAAAGCAAAAAATGCACGACTGTTGAAATGCAGGGAGTTAAAAATGAAACAATTTTGCTGGTCTTTAAGGCCTTATCAGTCCTGGGGCTTAAAGGGGTGTTATCGTTTGAGCTGCTCGTGCTGTTCAGCTAATTTTCTCAGATTGAGTTTGAAATCCAGGGGCGTCTCTCCTGTCAGCAGGCTTGTCTCTCCTCCCAGGAGGCGTGTCTCCCCTCACTGAAGAACTGTGACATCATCATTTTGTTTAAAGCAGGGGATGCAGAAGGTTGTCTGTATATAACAGCTCTGTAGCCTCCTGCCTGCTTATGTCTGCAGCCTTGAGGCTCCAAACTCCAGCAAGCACCTGTCATATGTCTTAGTTTACACACAACTGAAAGCCAGCAGCTCTTACTTCTAGTGGTGTTTATCCAAATTGTACTGACAACAGGCAGAGATCTTTACTCTACTACAAATGTCGGCTTCAAGTAAAGACCTCTGCTTGCTGTCAATGACATGTGAGTGCAAACAGTGGGGGGAGAAGCAAATCAGCTTTGAGAGAAGGCCCTGCTCAGCTTGTAACTAACTTGGGCTGGTGGTGCAGAGGTAAAGCAGAAGACTATTGCTTTTACAACGAAGGGGTTTGGAGTTCTAGTCCCTCACAGGGTATATATTTTTTTTCCCCCTAAATTCTACACATATGTAGAGAGACCTAAAATATATATGTTAATCTCTATAATGATATATATACACATACAGGGCTCCCCTATATCATGTCTCATCCCCCAGAATATATGCATTGTATCACGTATGTTGGAAGTGCTTGGTGTGACTACAAGGATGGGACACTATATAGGGGAGCTTTGTGTGTGTATATGAATAAAATTATAGATGTCTACACATATATTTTCATATCTTTACATATGTGCACTATATAAGCAGCTTATACACACACAGTGTTGAATCCTTATGTGATACACTACAGGTGATGACGTCATAAGGAGGCGGGGCTTGCATTCCATCTGAGGAACAGAACACCTTCTTTTCCAAGTAGCAGCTTAAGGACTGGATCTGTAAGGAGGTGAATCAACCTCTTGGCAAAAGCCCTTAAACAGCCAGTAATTGCCCAGAACATTGACCCTAAAGCTGGGACATGTACATAGAGCCAGCAGACCTTGGTTTCACTATCGATTTTAACAGCTCAGAAGGGAGTAAACACAGAGTGTGCAGGCAGCCAATCACAGCGCAGAGGGTGTGGCCGGGGCGTTTCCTGTCTGGGAGCGTATCCCCACAGGCTTAATGAAATGTCAGCCAGCCAATCACAATGCAGGGGCGTGTCTAGGGTGCGAGAATTGACCAGGGGGCGTTCTGACCAGCAACAGCAGAAATAGAAGACAGATTTACAGAGATGCTCATATCTGGTAAACCAAGTGACAGAGGTAATGCAACCCAATTACAAAACTGCTTATTTTTACTGTCCCCATAATCTGAGACATGATCTTTGTAACGATAAAATCCCTTTAAGGTGTTAAAGGGATTTTCCAAGGCTTTTTATTTTTTATAGGACTCACAACTGTATTTTATTAAACTTTATAATTCATATTTGTCTTCCCCTCCGCTTTATCCCCTGCATTTTGTTATCACTCAGTGGATGTTTTTTGAAGCCAGGCTCTGTTCAGGAACACTCCCCTGTAATGGGTGTGACCTGAGCAGAGAATAATCTGAGTGCATTCACTCTTGCCAGCCTGTAGTTTACAAGTGAATATAAGTGACTACATTAGAGTAATTACAGGGGAGAGGAAACTGTTTGTTTATCTTTGAGTCCTGCTGGCAGAACTTAGTAATGGGAGCAGAGGACAGCAGTTCAGAGCTGAGGGGTTGTGTATTTCTGCCATGAAAATGCTGATTGCATCTCTGTACAATTTACATAGTGACTCATGAGCCATAGCTATCACCATTATTATTACAGCAAATACAGAGCTGGGGGAATTAAACACTAATGTCAGCACAATGTCTAGCAGTGATAACTGTGGAGAGAAGTCCTAGATTGCAATGAAATCTGGGACTTTTAGGAAAGAGACACTGGAGACCTACTTATACTCCTACAAGCAGGAAGTTTCACTGCAAGAAAAGGATCTTTTGATACATAAGTTAGGAGGCAAAAGAAAAAATTAAACACATGAAGTTAGTGTAATATCTTTACTTTTTATTATGAATGTTGGTTAAAAATTTCAAAAACTTTTTAATAGTGTCAACTAGTGGAGCGATTACGTTAACAATCTCTGGGGTCGTAGTCGATACGCAATTATCAAAAAATCCAAGTCATAAAGTTTATCCCGATGACCATTAAAGTCTAGGGAAAAAACAACCCCTTCATTCTTGCACCCAAAACAGGGATGGAGAAACGGGGAATTTAACATCCACAACACAAACTGTAACGTGCTACATCTTTAGGCAAGAAAATTTTATTTTTAAAAAAGCAAAAAAAAAACAAAACCATTCACTACCCCTTCTTCCCCACAGCATGACCCTTTAAAACCCCATCACCCACAAATTAAAAAAAATCCAGAAGGCAGATGATAATGAACTATCATTTTACTTGAACTGGACATTGAAATCCGTCCTGAACGCAGCAGACCCCAAACCCCGCATGACCCCAGATTAAAAAGTGCCGAAAAGGATCTTTCAACCACCATTTTAGTTGAACTGGGCATTAAAAAAAAAAAACTTTCCCTTTACCGCAGTAGACCATTAAACCTGCCGCCCCCCCCAAATTAAAAATAGTGGGGAAAAATCTTTCAACCACCTTTTAGTTGAACTACATTAACTAACTTCCTGTTTTCCGCAGTATGACCCTTAAACCTTCTACCCCAGATTAAAAAATATGGGGAAAAAAAAAACTTTTAACCACCATTTTAGTTGAAAGGACATTAACTATATCTTCCTTCCGCATAAAACCATTTAAAACCCTTCTGACCCCAAATTAAAAAGTGACGGAAATGAGTCTTCAACCACCATTTTATTTTACGGGAAATTAAAATACCTGTCCTGGGCCCCAGCATGAGCCCCAAAAACCCGCATGACCCCCAGAATTTAAAAAGTAGCCGCAAAAAGGAGTCTTTCAACCACCATTTTAGATGAACTGGCCATTAACTATATCTGTCCTGTAACGCAGAATGATCCATTAAACTGTTCTGACCCACGAGATAAAAAAAGTGCCTGAAATAGGAGTTTTTCAACCACCATTTTAAGATTTCACTGGACATTGACTATATCTTGTCCTGGGCCACAGCATGAGCCCCAAACATTCATGATCCCAATTTAAAAAGTGCCCGGAAAAAGATTTCTTTCCAACCCACCATTTTATTTCACACTGACATAGACTAACCCTGTCCCTGGGCCACAGCATGATCCCTAAACCTTTTGACCCTCCATAACACAAAAGTGGCACTATGCTATTTTGTACCAGTGACTCTCATTTTAAGTATATTTTTTGGTAACTGACAATGTTGGTTTACAGGGTGAGAATTTATTTTAAGGGAAGTTTTATTTATAGTTTTACATTTTTTGCCATTTTGCTGTTTTTTTTCAAGTGTGATAACATACAATACATACACCCCTCCCCGCAGTTTTTAAAGTATTTTTTAACGTGTATATGTGTTAATTCGTCTGCACACCCCATAAGTAATACAAATGTCCTAATCATCCCCAGAAACACTTCTTAGTTGAGAAGACATTTTGCCCCCTGGGCTTCTTGAGACTATTCAGCCAATCAATTTCAATGGTTTAATTTTTCCTCCAAATCCCTAATTGATAAGGGACAGACTCCCCTGAAGATCAAAGTGATTGCGACCCCATATGACTCCAGCCCTCCCAGAAATTTTATAAGCCCCCTCAATTGTGATAGTTTTGTGTCCAGACCCTGGACGCCCTTTATGACACTACTAACCACACAGAAACACCTTTTTCAAAATCTGATTTTTTTTAGAGAAAATGAAGCTCTCCCTTGATTGGCCCCTCTAACGTGAGAAGCCAGTGCTGGCCGGGTCAGCCATCTGTTTAACCACGGAGGTCCAGCAGCCAGAACTTACAGTGGGTGCGGTAAGAGCCAAGGCTGGCGTCCGCATCTATATAACAAAACACGGTAAAAATGCCCTTTGACTCAGCATACTAAAACAGTCGTGTTGAAACAGAGTGCGGAATCGGAAGTGTGAGGTAAGACCTCCACCTTTCCTCAGTACACAGTCCAAGACTGGGTAGCGCTGCTCCTCCGTATGAGTGCGGACCAATTGAGCTTCAACTTGGAAATACTGTTGGTTTACGCTCCTGTCCACCCAGGTGCCCTTTTTTTCTTGGCATTCTTTTTCTCAGTTACACTCAACGTGCTGGAGGGAAATTGTCTCTGTCCTTTGTTCTCATGTCCGTGCTCCATACTCCATGTCCTCTGAATAACCTACTTCTGGTCAAGTTTTCCTGAACCTCTCCCTTGGACAATTCAGAGGAATTTTTTACCAGCTATTTTGTACATGCGAAGTTTTTTAGTAGTTTAATTCTAGAAACACATTTTTTAAAATAGGATGGAATCCCAACCATGTCTTGTTTTCTCTTTATTAATTGTATTAAATGGGTTGTCTCCAATACAGGGATTGAAAAGCTAGTTAAAGATCATGCAAAAACAAGTCATCTTTGCAATATGTTGGTCCAAATTAACGTGTCCTAAGCTATTTCCTGTTTCTGACAGCACCATCAGCACTTGAGCCACTCATGACAATTGTGAAAGAAACAAATGTCTTGTTAGAAACAACATTTTTTTTTATAATAGGACCTGTAGTAATAGCTGCATGTCAACAGCAAATGCCACCCCAAAAATTCGAAAAACATGAACCCTATGAGCCATATTTTTGACATTGTGAAGAACAAAAATGTCGTTAGAACAAACATTATTTTATAATAGGACCTTAGTATAGACTGCATGTTCACATGCAAAATTGTCTCCAAACATTCAAAGCCATGACCCTTGAAGGCCACTTTTGGGACAATAGTGAAGAACAAATGTTTGTTAGAAACAACATTTTTTTATAATGAGGACCTGTAGTATAGCTGCATGTCACAGCAAATGCCCCCAAAATTCAAAAGCTGTGACCCTTGAGTTGGCCACTTTGGACATTTGATTAAGAACAAATGACTGTTAGAAACAATTTTTTTAGAATAGACCTGTAGTATTGCTGCATTTTCAAAGCAGCATACATGACCAAAAAATTATAAAAATAGACTTCTCAGCCACTGTTAAAAATTGAGAAGGAGAAAATGCCACTTAAAAGCCACATTTATCTGTTTCAAAGGGACCATGATTATTGCTGTATCTCACAGCAACATGACCCCAAAACCATTGACAATGCGAAACACTTCTAAAGATAAAGTGAGTAAATGGAATACGGTGTTTTGTCATGAAACCTTGCTGTCTTTTACAGTCTCCTCACAGCAAAACCAGCAAAATGAACTGATGGGAAAAGAGAATAAAAATTGCAGTAAGAAATGATCATTTTAAAAAAAAGTTTTCAAGAGGACCATTTCTGTTTGAAAAGGAATGTGAAGTAGACTGGCAACTAATCGGTGACCTCGGCAATTGGGGCCACAACATCATCAGAGATCCATCCTGATTCATCTTGATGAAAGTCAAACGATCCACATTATCTGTGGAAAGCCGGATGCGTTTGTCTGTAATGACTCCTCCAGCTGTGCTGAAGGTCCGCTCAGATATGACGCTGGCTGCTGGGCAGGACAACACCTCTATGGCGTGACGAGCCAGCTCGGGCCATTCGTCCATTTTGGATACCCAGAAGTCTATTGGGTCCGGAACACATGCAAAAACATCGTGTTGAGACGCAGATAGTCGTGCACCATGATCTTAAGCTGATCTCTGTGTGTTGGATGTGTGCCCTGCATTGCATGCGTTGGTGAGGTGGTAAACAAAGATTGCCAGAGGTCACCCATTAGGCTTCTGCCACCTTGCCTGCTGCTGCCGCTACGCCTACTTGGCACTCTACTGCTGTCACGTCGCTGATGTTGTTCCACCGTGACATTTGGGAACGTGAAGCAGACGCAACAGATGTCTCCAGTTGATCAATCAGCAAGGTCTCCATTTCCTGCATTTTACTCTCTATTTGGGTGGGTGGAAGGAAAGTGCTGATTTTTGTTTTGTACCGGGGATCCAGGAGGGTGGCCACCCAGTAACTGTTGTTCATTTTGATGGCCTTAATGCGAGGATCATGTTGGAGGAAATGGAGCATCCAAGCACTCATGTGAGAGATGGAGCCTTGATTTCCCAAGCCTCTGGGTCGAGGGGCACTAGCAAACTGATCTTCCTCATCTTCCTCCTCCGCCTCAAATTCGCGCCAACCTCTTTCCAAGGCAGGGACGTCGGTAACATCGGTGTCTAGGAATACCTCCTCCTCCTCCTCCTCCGCTGCCTCCGGCACAGCTTCAACACAGCCCTGACTTGCCTGAGATGATGCACCCTGAGAGCTGATGCGCCACCTTGCACTAGCTCTGGACCCCGAACCACTGCCTAATGAAGACCGATGAAATTGTGAAACTGTCGGGCCTTGTGGATTTGACGGAGAGAAAGGCTCCGTGTCCGCATCTGTGTCCGTCTCCTCCTCCGTCGCTGGCGGGACCTGTTGTTTCAGAGTGTCCAACGATCGTTCCAGAACTAAGATCACCACAATGCTCATGCTGACAAGGGCATTGTCCGCACTGACCATTTTGGTGGCTTCTTCAAAACTGGCAAGGATGGTGCAGAGCTCTTTCACCTGCCTCCACTCTCGGTGGTTCAACACCCCGAGGTCCGTACCGCTGCTTGTCAGGCCATGTGTCACTTCGTACTGCGTAATGGCATTGCGCTGCTGCCACAATCGCTGGAGCATGTGGAGGGTGGAATTCCAGCGTGTTGCCACGTCAACAATGAGACGGTTGACGGGGAGGCCGAGCTGACGCTGCAACGCAGCCAGGCGGGACGAAGCAGGGTGCGAACGGCGGAAGTGCGAACTCAGACCTCGAGCCTTCTTCAGCAGGCAGTCCAGACCCGGGTAGCTCTTTAGAAATTTCTGGACGACAAGGTTCATGACATGTGCCAGGCAAGGGATGTGCTCCAGCCTACCGATCTTAAGGGCGGCCAGCAGATTTCGCCCGTTATCGCACACCACCTTGCCTGGCACAAGGTTCTTGTCACCCAGCCAGCGCTCGGTCTCGTTGCTTAGAGCCGTCCACAGCTCCTGACCTGTGTGTGGACGGTCTCCAAGGCAGATTAATTTCAACACGGCCTGGTGTCTCTGGGCACGTGATGCCACCAGAGGACCTTGGGGGAAGAGCCCTGCACCATCCCTGCGGTTTTGAAGAGCGTGCGCCGAGCCTGAGAGCCACCGTCACCCCCAGAGACATCCACCCAGCTCACCCAGTGAGCTGTCACAGAGATATAGCGGCCTTGGCCGTGCTTACTAGTCCATGTGTCGGTGGTGAGGACTTTTCCGGACACAGATGCAGACAACGCGCTTGAAATTTTAGATGACACGTGGCTGGCCAGGGCAGGGACGGCTTTTCTGGCAAAGAAATGCCTGCTCGGCATCTGGAATTGGGGGCAAGCGAGGGCCATGACGTGGCGGAACCCATCTGTGTCCACCAGACGGAAAGGCAACATTCCAAGGCCAAAAGCCTGGCAATGCCGACATTCAGGCTTTTGGCTTTGGGATGGTTTGGTTAAAGTGTTTCTTCTGCTCCCAAACCTGGAAGACAGAAGGCTGGCTGCTAGACTGGCCGCTGTACGGCGTGCAGGTCGTCAAACTGGCGGAAGGAGAAGGGTAGGATGGGTCTCTGGTGGTGCTGGTGGTACTCGGGGCGACGGTGGAGGCTGAAGCGGAGGCTGATCCCTGATCATGACTCTGAGACATGGGCAGCTGAGGAACGCTTGGTGGTGGCGGAGGAGGAGGAGGCGGAGACAGAGGGTGTGACAGTGGTTGGAGGCCCGGCGTCGGTCTGGCCTTTTTTGGCCAAGTGTTCCCTCCATTCAACTCATGCATTCGCTGCATGTGACTAGACATGTTGGTGGTGGTTAACCACTCAAGGTTCTTGCCTCTACTTATGCTTTACGGCAAAGGCGGCATATGACATCGCTGGTGAATCAGAGGCTTGCTCAAAGAAGGCCCAGGCTTGAGAGGTCCTGGACCTTTTTGACGGCGATAAGCGAGGAGCGGGTTTGCGCTGACCGTGGCTGGCGGAATCATATCAGCGGACTTCTGCGACCGCCCTCTCCCTTTTTGTGGCGGGACCCGTATTGACACTACCCCATCGTCTTCCTCCTCGTCCACTGATGAAGCGCTCGCAAGCAAATTCTGCGAAAAAGACCAGATGGATCCGCAATGTCGTCATCACATCATCATCAACACAGGTGACTTGTCGTCCTGACATTCTGCATCCAGAAGCTGCGGGCTACAAGCAAGGGGCACTGCAAGGCATTGCCGACCGCCCGGGATTTTTGCCGATTGACCGCTTCCTTCACCTCCTCTGATGGCACCAGTAACTGGGCGTCAGAGCAGAGAAAATCATCCTTTTGCCTCTTGATCTTTTAACATGCCTTCTGACCCCAACCGCATTTTGTCATCAAAGAGGTCTTCAGAAAATGGATTATCCACAGTGGTGGGTACACGAGTTGACATTTGGGCTGCTCATGTTGGACAGATGCTGATGATGCTGATGACGACATTTGTGGCCGTGACTGCGAGGACGAGGAGGTAAGACTGCTAGATGCAGGTTGCATTAACCACTGAAGGACAGATTGGCGACGATGTTCGTTACTTAGATTCACAGGGCCCTGACCCAGCGATGACAGGCCTGACGGTCCTGCAACTGACGATCCGCTGGCATGCGTGTATACTCCAGCACTGGAAGGAGCACCTTCTCTCGTACCTCTACCTCCATGTGCTACCCCCCTCTTTGCTCGCTTACCACCTGCATTTCGCTCCATGTTCAGAAATATAAAAATTTGAGAAGGTATGGAATAGTTTTGGAAAGTCTCTTATTAAAAGACGGCAAATCACAGCTATTCTCAAATCCCTCTAATCAAAACAAAATTGCTGGATTCAAATTTAACTGCAAGTGTCTATCAACAAATCTGGACTGGCAAAAGTCAAAAAAACACGTATCTGTTATGTTTTGATACGAAAACATAACAGTTACGTGTTTTTTGCACCTTTCAATTCACCTGTGGTGAATATAGAATTGCTGTTTTAAGATTTACGTAGATGCTGCGTCAATGAACAGTGCTGGGTGCGCAAAAGTCAAAAAACACGTAACTGTTATGTTTTGATATAATAAACGGTATTTTTTGCACCTTTCAATTCACCTGTGGTGAATATAGAATTGCTGTTTTAAGATTTACGTAGATGCTGCGTCAATGAACAGTGCTGGGTGCGCAAAAGTCAAAAAACACGTATGTGCACCTTTCAATTCACCTGTGGTGAATATAGAATTGCTGTTTTAAGATTTACGTAGATGCTGCGTCAATGAACAGTGCGGGTGCGCAAAAGTCAAAAAACACGTAACTGTGATGTTTTGATATAAAAAACCGTATTTTTTGCACCTTTCAATTCACCTGTGGTGAATATAGAATTGCTGTTTTAAGATTTACGTAGAGTCTGCGTCAATGAACAGTGCTGGTGCGCAAAAGTCAAAAACACGATAACTGTTATGTTTTGATCTAATAAACGGCATTTATTGCACCTTTCAATTCACCTGTGGTGAATATAGAATTGCGTTTTTAAGATTTACGTAGATGCTGCGTCAATGAACAGTGCTGGGTGCGCAAAAGTCAAAAAACACGTAACGTATGTTTTGATATAATAAACGGTATTTTTTGCACCTTTCAATTCCACCTGTGTGAAAATAGAATTTCGTTTTAAAGATTTACGTAGATGCTGCTCAATGAACAGTGCGGGTGCGCAAAAAACAAAAAAAAGTAAGTTTTTGTTTTTTAAAAA
>JAODAL010053031.1:0-25573 GCA_025379985.1 Phyllomedusa bahiana
CATTTGTAAATTTAAACATAAAATTAGATCTAATTAATGAAATATGTGTTTGCTACAATCAGGAGACCAGTGATGTAAGTGGTAAAGGAAGCTTAAAGCTCAGAATTATTTCAAAACCAAGAAAAGAAAAAGAAAAGTGTCACAAGCAGAAATCTAACAGCTCATTAACAGGTAAGTGCTCCTCAGAATAGATTGCAATTCTAAATTATTGTATTGTGCATCATGGTCACTAGGTTGTGTAAAGCAGATCACACATTTTACAACTAAACCGCTGAGATATTTCTATACAATGAGAAGTCTCTGTACATACTTACTTCATCTTTACCTGCACATAAGTATCAGAGCTCAATTTCGAGGGATTGAGTTTTACAAAATTGGAAGGATTAGAATACCCAGAAAGATTAGCAAAATTAGGTCAGAGTGACCTAATATTTTATATACCTCAAATATATACCTCAAAAAAATCTTGCAGCACTCATAAGGTAACGGTGAAAAAACTGGTGTTTATTCCCACATGCTTACAGACGATGTTTCGGCTCTCTCACAAAGCCGTTTTCAAGTGATAAGAAAGTGCACAAATAGCCATATAAATAGTGTTACAAATTACAATCAATAAACAATGTGTTGTCAAATTCATAGAAAAAACACATAGTATACATATCAAAACCAAAGTGTTACAATAGTGAATTAAGAGGCAATATTATACAATCATAACATTACCAATAAATACAATAATCATGTGAATATTAAAATATAGTGTTGATGAGGAAGCGGAGACATAAAGCGATTACCTAATATTTTTGTAATTAGCTGTATAACAGCAAGAGATGGATTACAATTCGGCGTTCTCACAGATCAATTGCGCATGTCTGGAAGTATAAAAGAACTACAAAAAACCTATCCTGGACTACAAACGGCCAATGCGCATGTCCGGAAGTAAGCTGCATCTAAATAAATACTGCAGCGTTCATATGCGCATGACCGGAGACTCCGGAATAATAGCGTCCCTAGCAACAACATAGTGGCAATAGCAACCACAACTTAAATACACTGCACCAAACCTACAGCTCAGCGCATCCAGCAGAATAACCACAAAAACCGCAAGGCAGGTACACCCTGAACTGAACTAACGGCCCAGCGCATACTCTATAAGCGGATTTTAATTAATACGGACATATTCGGCAATAACGGATGGAGCACAAGCCAAACACTTTCACATACATAATGAAAAAGATATTGACCATTAAACGCAGAATGTATGACTCAACCTTTACAAGGAGTGCACACACATCTGCTAAGCTCCTTCCTACATGCCTAGCCCAAACTGGTGACTCCACACCTTTTATCAAATTGTAATTATGCTAATAATAATCAAAAATAATAATAATAACCAAAATAAATAAATAATTAAAGAAATAATATAAAAATAAAATAATAATTAATGAATAAGGATACTAACCAAAAACTAACGGACATGCACAATACTGCCAAAACATAATAGCAAAGTATTTTAATAATTTTTAGATATATTTTATTTTCTTGGAAAATTCAGATGATAAAGGTAAGCGACATGACTCCAGTCTCCTTAAAATGTGTTCAACCACCAATGAATAAAAAGTTTTATCTGAAAAAGAAAAAATACAAAATTAATAATCATATTTACGGAGGGAAAATAGAAGGCACATAATACGAAGGTCATTTAAACATGCGTGTAGAGATTTTATAATCGACATTTAAATCTTTAGGTTTCAGAGCTCCAGTTTTAAAAATCCACTCTAGTTCTTTTCTTTTTAATAAAGTTAATCGATTCCCGCCTCGTAGAGGATATGAAACATGATCAACAATCATACACTTAATGTCCCATTCACTGTGTCCCACCTCAACACAATGTTTGGAGACAGGTAGATCAAGTCTCCTTTTACGTATGGTATACCTATGATTGTTCAGTCTGGTTTTCAGGTCACATGTGGTCTCACCCACATAAATCAAATTGCAGGGGCACCACAATATATATATTACCCAGTCAGATATACAGGACAAATGAAATCTAATCCTAAAATTTCTTTTAGTGACTGGATGTATAAAAAAATCACCCATCACTATCATTCTACAGTTGACACAATTTAAACAAGGATATGAACCCACTCTCAACTGACCCAGATATAACTGACGGGATTTAGAAACAGGATTAATGTTTTTCACAAGTTGATCCTTTTAAATTTCTAGAACTTTTATAAGACATTAATGGAAAGTTTTGAAACTCCATAATTTTAGAAAAACTATTCCGAAGCACATACCAATGCTTTTTGATAATCTCTGAAATAGCAGGACTTAAATCATTGAATGTGGACACAAACGGCAACCGAGACATATCAGAGGACTTTTTAACATATTTACGGGCTTCCTCACAACTGACCTGATTAACCCTTTCAATATGTGATGCTATCAATTTAGACGGATAACCTCGTTCAAGAAATTTTTTGATTACAATACCCAGAAAGATTAGCAAAATTAGCTCAGAGTGACTAATATATTTTTTATATATATATATATTTATATATATATTAAGAGGAGGAGAGAGGCAGAGGAGAGAGAGAGAGAGAGAGGAGAGAGATCATTCCCATTATCTTTTTATACCAAGGACTTTATCCAGAACAAAGGGGCATCTTCCATGTCTAGAGGAAAGAAAGTTTCTACATAGAAAGGGATTATTTACTGTAAGATCAGAGAAACTGTGGAACTCTCTGCCAGAGGAAGCTGTCATGGTAAAGACACTAAATGAGTTCAAAAGAGGCTTGAATGCATGTTAGAATGCAACAATATAACAAGTTATAATGACTAAAATTCTGGAGGAGAGTCGTTGATTCAAGGATTTTTCCTGATTGCCAGGTTGGAGTCGGTAAGGAATTTTTCTGTAAAATGAGGACAATTTGTTTTGGGTTTTTTGCCTTCCTCTGGATAACGCTACAGGATGATATGCTGAAATGGATGGATGTATTTTTTCAGCTTTACAAACTATGTTACTATGTAACTATATAACTATGGTGGCTTGTCCTCAGAGTAGGCTATCCATTTTAGTTCAGCTGATCAAAAGGCCCACTCATGAGTGCCTATTCTGGTGAGTGGGACAGTGCTGCAGTTACACAACTGCTAAAAGTAAAGCTCTTACAAGATCAAATATTCATGGCCTTTCCTAAAGATAGGCAATCAATTTTGTATGGCTAGGTAATCCCTTTAATTTACCAGCTATTGTAGTAGGAAATAACCTAGATGTCTGCATTGATTTCTAATAAAACATGCTCTGATTGTGTTATTAGTTTACCTAGATTGTGTTTGTATATACAGTTGAAACCAGAAGTTTACATACAATAAATAAAAAGACTAGTGATGAGCGATTGTGTCAATTATTGTTATCGAGTCGATAGTCGATATCGGCAATAATTATGCCGATAGTCGATAGTTGATAACAGATTATCGCCGATGACCATTAAAGTCTATGGGAGAGGAACAACAGCTTCATTCTTACACCCAAACAGGGGTGGAGAAGCTGGAATTAACATCCACAACAGGAAACTGGATACGTGCTACATGAGGCAAGACAATTAGGAAACAAGAGTCACAGAAAAAAAGTCACAGACTATTCACTATCCCTGTCCTGTGCCACAGCATGACCCTTAAACCTGCATGACCCACAAATTAAAAACTGCCAGAAGGCAGTATTATTTGAACCAATACATAAATGTTAGACCAGTACTTAAATGCAAGCTGGTAGCTTCTTAACGGGTTCAAATCATGGGGTTCTCCAAGCCCCACTTACACAACTTCTAAGGCAAAACTGGACCCGTAGTAAAATTTTTAAACTTTAATTATCAGATTAACATTATCCACATCCAGGCATTCTGCCGTAATACACAGCATAACCATTTATGGACAGTTGAATAGAAGCTGGTACTCAGCGTTTTGTCGCGACCTCCCGGTCGTCGTATCAGTCCAGACACATATCCGTGTGTGGGTAGGAGACGCCAGAGAGTCCAGAGCAGAGATGGCGCAGGGAAAGTAGACCTGCACACGCTCCTGCGTGCAACGATTCAGGGGTAAGCTCCTCCCCTTCTTCAGGCATAAGCGTCACAGTACACAGCCGTTCCTTAAGTAGATTAAAACCATTAACCCCTTAATGACCCAAACAAGTTAAAAAAAAAACATTAACCCCTTCGTTACTGCAGGCGAAACATAAGATAATTCACAATACCTCCTTGCTGAAATATCATATTTACGGGCCTATTATAGAAATACTCGTTGAGACTTTCATTTAAGCCTTTCGGGGACAACGATTCTAGAGCAGTGATCCAGAATGCTTCTCGTCTCAAAAGTTTAGTACCCATATGTGCGCTATCGCTGCATGTGACTTTTTCCAGTACACACCAGCGTAGTTCACATAGATCGTGTCGTGCCTCAGCAAAGTGTCTGGCTACAGTTGTTTCTCCAAAGACTTTTTTAATTTGGGTGCTATCTACATTAGACCCACTTTCATCCTCACTAGGATTGATCAATTTTTTCTTGTCTGTTCTAATGGCAGATCTATGTTCATTAATCCTGACTTTGATACATCTTGAGGTCAGCCCTACATACACTCGCCCACAAGGGCATTTGAGCATATAGATCACCCCTTCGCTTTCACATGTGTGGAACCCTTGGATTTTTATTTTATGACCTTCAGTAGGATGGCAAATAGAATCCCCTTTCAGTATGAGTGAGCAATTCACGCATTTCAAGCATGCAAACGTGCCCGATCTTGTACTACTTAGCAGCATTTGTTTCCTATTTTTGGTAGGCCGCTTAATATCCGCAGATATTAGCTGTTGGCCAAGGGTCCTCCCTTTTCGGTATACCCAACGAGGTGCTTTTTTAAAAAGGTGGCCCATTTTCGCATCGCTGCGTAATACCCCCCAATATTTCGACATTGTATGTTTGATGAGGCCAGCGTGTTTTTCATAGGCGGATATGTAGGTGAATTGTTGATCCTGTCCTGTTTTTTTGTTAATACCTGGTTTAATAAAATTTTCTTTAGAGGTCTTCAAAATATCCATACCTATCCGTCTAAGCTCACCTTCATCGTAGTCCCTGTTTTTAAAATGGCAAATAAGCTTATCTATACTGGTCAAATACTCCATGTCGTTAGAACATATGCGTCTAGCCCTGACAAACTGTGATTTCGCTATGTGGTGCATGTTGGCTACTATGATGTAGTACATTGTTAAGGTCTGTGTCTTTTTTATATAATGAAGTACTAATTTCATTATTATGTTTCTTAACCAAGACATCTAAATATGTAATGGTGTATTTATCTCGAGTGATAGTGAATTTGATCAAAGGGTGCACACCGTTGAGGTATGTGACGAATGCATCAAGCTGGGGTATTGTACCAGACCACAGCAAGAGGACATCGTCCACATACCGAAGCCACGAGACGATATAACCGTTAAACTGTGAGGGGAACACATATTGGTTTTTAAATGACTGCATATACAAATTAGCGAAGCTGGGTGCTGCCGGAGAACCCATCGAGGTTCCTTGTTTTTGAAGGAACAATTACTCTCTGAAACTAAAATAGTTCTTAGTTAAGACTGTTTCCAATAAACGCATTAAAAACGCAATCTTTGCGTTTGTGAGTGTTACATCTTGGCATAAAATATCGCGTACTGTTCTCATCCCCTCATCGAGAGGGATGTTAGTGAATAAAGATTTTATATCTAGGGTACAAATCCAAGTGACCTCTGAAACATCAATCTCTTTAATAGCTCTTAAAAACTGGCCAGTATCTTGTAAAATCCTAGAGTCTTTTTTGACTGCTGGTTGCAAATACATGTCAACATATGCTGCTAGAGGTTCTAACACCGAGTCTATACCGGAGACTTAGAATTATTATTTGAACCATCATTTTAGTTGAACTGGACATTAACTATTCCAGACTTTTACCACAGCATGACCCTCAAACCTGCATGACCCACAGATTAAAAAGTGCCAGAAGAAAGTAGTCTTTGAAGCAGTATTTTAGTGAAATGGACATTGACTATGCCTGTCCTGGACTGCAGCATGACCCTTAAATCTACATGAGCCACAGATTAAAAAGTGCCGGAAAAAGGAGTCTTTGAACCACCATTTTAT
This sequence comes from Phyllomedusa bahiana, assembly GCA_025379985.1. Classification (NCBI taxonomy): domain Eukaryota; kingdom Metazoa; phylum Chordata; class Amphibia; order Anura; family Hylidae; genus Phyllomedusa; species Phyllomedusa bahiana. Next base: position 6,166 of record JAODAL010053031.1, read on the forward strand.
TTGAACTGGACATAATAATAATAATAATCTTTATTTATATAGCGCCAACAAATTCCGCAGCACTTTACAATGTTGAGGGTATAATTACAGACAAAAGACATACATTACACAGTAAGAGCTACTTACAAATGAGACACAAGGTGTGAGGGCCCTGCTCGCGAGAGCTTACAATCTATGAGGGTGCTGAATTTACAATGGTCCAGCCTTGTTTCATAAATATGGGGTGGTTTACATAGAAATTAGGTGAACCTGCCACCCTGACTGTACATCTATATACAGTTAAGTGCCTGTGAGGGCCCTAGTGTAGGGAGTGACAGAAATGTGTGTGATAGAAGGTGTGGGTTAGCAATTAGTGGTTTTGGTAGGCCTACCTAAGAAGAAGTATTTTCAGGACACTCTTAAAACTGCGAAGGTTAGGATTGTGCCTGATGGTACGTGGTAGGATGTTCCAGAGAACGGGTGCAGCACGTGCAAAATCTTGAAGACGGGCATGGGAGGTTTTGATGTCCGCAGCTGAGCGGAGAGAGCGGGCAGGGTGGTAGACAGAGATGAGGGAGGAGATGTAGGGGGGTGCAGCGCTGTGGAGAGCTTTATGGGTGAAAGTAATTAGTTTATGTTGTATTCTGTACTGGATGGGCAACCAGTGCAGTGACTGACACAGGGTAGAGGCATTACTATAGCGGCTGGAGAGAAAGACAAGCCTGGCTGCTGCATTCAGGACAGATTGGAGAGGGGAGAGTTTGCAAAGTGGGAGACCGATAAGCAGGGAGTTACAGTAATCAAGCTGAGAATGAATAAGAGCAACAATGAGGGTTTGAGTTGTTTCGATAGTGAGAAAAGGACGGATTCTGGAGATGTTCTTGAGGTGCAGGTGACAAGAGCGTTCAAGGGATTGGATATAAGGGGTGAATGACAGATCAGAGTCGTAAACATAGACTATCCCTGTCCTGGACCGCATCATGACTCTTAAACCTGCATGACCCACAGATTAAAAAGTGCCGAAAAAAGGAGTCTTTGAACTACCATTTTAGTTGAACTGGACATTGACTATACCTGTCCTGTACCGCAGCATGACCCTTAAACCTGTCTGACCCACAGATTAAAAAGTGCCGGAAAAAGGAGTCTTTGAACCACCATTTTAGTTGAACTGGACATTGACTATGCCTGTCCTGGACTGCAGCATGACCCTTAAATCTGCATGACCCACAGATTAAAAGTTCCAGAAGAAAGTAGTCTTTGAAGCAGTATTTTAGTGAAATGGACATTGACTATCCATATCCTGTAACGCAGCATGACCCAAAAACCCGCACAGGTGCCCTTATGGACCATCAGCAGAAAATTTCGCAATAAGAAATAAACTATATTAAAAACAACTAGTTTTCCAATACTGCTGCGGCTAGAGGTACTTGCCCTTCTACTGGTGACACATTGTTCCACCATGACATTAGAATGTGAAGCAAATGAAACAGATGTCCCCAGTAGGTCAACGAGGCCTGTCTGATAATCCTGCATTCTACTGTCAAGTGGGTTGAAGGAAATTACTGATCATGGCAGGTGAGGCTGTAAATGTGGATCACACAGGTTCAGCTAGCAGGGCCGGAGTTACAGTGGGTGCGGTGAGAGCCAGGGCTGGTGTTCGTCATCTATTAACACGCAGGTTCAGCTAGCAGGGCCGGAGTTACAGTGGATGCGGTGAGAGCCAGGGCTGGCATCCGTCATCTATTAACACAGCAAAAATGCCCTTATGACGCAGCAACGAAAACAGTCGTGCTGAAGCAGAGTGAGGAAGCGGAAGTGTGAGCTAAGACCTTTAGCCTTCTTCAGTACACAGTCAAGACCTGGGTAGCGCTTGAGAAATTTCTGCCTCTACGAGAGCGCTTGCCCCTCCGTATGAGTGCGGTCCAATTGAGCTTCACTTGGAAATGCTGGTGGTTGATGCTCCTGTTCCACCTGTTTTTCTTGGCTTTCTTTCTCTCTTTTTAACTCAACGATTTGGAGGAAATTGTCTCTGTTCTTGGGGTGGCGAATGTGCTCCATACTCCATGTCCTCTGAATAACCTACATCTGTTCAAGTCTTCCTGTACCTCCCTTGTACAATTCAGAGGAATATTTGTATCAGCTATTTTGTACATGCAATTTTTTTAGTAGTTTAATTCTAGAAAACACATTTTTAAAATAGGATGGAATCCCACCACGTCTTTGTTTCTCTTTTTATTAATTGTAGTAAATGGGTTGTCTCACTACAGGGATTGCTAGCTATGTTAAAGATCTTGCAAAAACAAGTCATTTTGCAATATGTGTCCATTAACAGTGTCCTACCTATTCCTGTTTTTGACAGCACCATGCCCCATAAAATTCAAAACATGACCCTTCAGCCACTGTTGACAATTGTGAAGAACAAATGTCTGTTAGAAACCACATTTTTTATAATAGGACCTGTAGTATAGCTGTATTTCACAGCACCATGCCCCCAAAAAATTAAAAACATGACCCTTTGGCTACTGTTGACAATTGTGAAGAACAAATGTCTGTTAGAAACCACATTTTTTATAATAGGACCTGTAGTATAGCTGTATTTCACAGCAACATGCCCCCAAAAATTCAAAACATGACCCTTCGGCCACTCTTGACAACTGTGAAGAACAAATGTCTGTTAGAAACCACATTTTTTTTAAATAGGACCTGTAGTATAGCTGTATTTCACAGCAGCATGACCCAAAAAATTATAAAAATGACTTCTCAGCCACTGTTAAAAATTGTGAGGAAGAAATGCCACTTAGAAGCCACATTTCTGTTCCAAAGGACCTTGATTATAGCTGTATCTCACAGCACCATGACCCCAAAACCATTGACAGTGTGAAAAATTTTAAAGATGAAGTGAGTAAATGGAATACGTTTTTTTTCATGAAACCGTATACAATTGGAGTCTTTTACAGTCTCCTCACCACAAAACCAGCAACATAACCTTTTGGGCACTGAGAATAAAAATTGCAGTAAGATATGATCATTTAAAAACATCTTTTTCAAGAGAACCACTTCTGTCGGAAGAGGAATGTGAAGTAGACCGGCAACTAATCGGTGACCCAGCGATTGGGGCCACAACATCATCAGAGATCCACGCCTGATTCATCTTGATGAAAGTCAAACGATCCACATTATCAGTGGAAAGCCGGATGCGTTTGTCTGTAATGACTCCTCCAGCTGTGCTGAAGGTCCGCTCAGATATGATGCTGGCTGCTGGGCAGGACAACACCTCTATGGCGTGGCGAGCGAGCTCGGACCATTCATCCATTTTGGATACCCAGAAGTCGATTGGGTCCGGAACATATACAATAACATCGGTGTTGAGACGCAGATAGTCGTGCACCATGAACTTAAGCCGGTCTCTGTGTGTTGTATGTGTGCCCTGCATTACATGCGTTGTTGAGGTGGTAAATAAGGATTGCCAGAGGTCACCCATCAGGCTTCTGCCACAATGCCTGCTGCTGCGGATACTTGGCACTCTACTGCTGTCACGTTGCTGACGTTGTTCCACAGTGACATTTGATGAACAGAAGCAGATGCAACAGATGTCTCCAGTTGATCAATCAGCACGGTCTCCAATTCCGGCATTTTACTCTCTATTTGGGTGGGTGGAGGAAAGTGCTGAGTTTCGCTTTGTACCGGGGATCAAGGAGGGTGGCCACCCAGTAACTGTTGTTCATTTTGATGGCTTTAATGCGAGGATCATGTTGGAGGAAATGGAGCATCCAAGCACTCATGTGAGAGATAGAGCCTTGATTTCCAAAGCCTCTGGGTTGAGGGGCACTAGCAAACTGATGTTCCTTATCTTCCTCCTCTGCCTCAAATCCCTGCCAACCTCTTTCCAAGACAGGGACATCGGTAACGTCGGTGTCCAGGAATACCTCCTCCTCCTCCACATCCTCCGCCTCAGCTTCAACACAGCCCTGACTTGCCTCAGATGTTGTACCCTGAGAGCTGAGGCGCTTCCTTGCACTAGCCCTGGACCCCGAACCACTGCCTAATGAAGACCGATAAAGTTGTGAAACTGTCGGGCCTTCTGGATTTGATGGAGAGAAAGGCTCTGTGTCCACATCTGTGTCCGTCTCCTCCACCGTCGCTTGTGGGACCTGCTGGTTCAGAGTGTCCAAAGATTGTTCCAGAACTAATATCACCACAATGCTCATGCTGACAAGGATGGTGCAGAGCTCTTTCACCTGCCTCCACTCTCGGTGGCTCAACACCCCGAGGTCCGCACCGCTGAGGCCATGTGTCACTTCGTACAGCCAAGCTAAACCAATTTAAAAACAAGTAATAACCCAACGTGTTTCGCGCTTATCAAGCGCTTCCTCAGGGGTGAATGATATACAGTATCTATTTCAAACATTGTAAAGGTACAAGGTACAGGTGATAGGTTAGATGTTACATCAATCAAACTGAATAAGGTGATCTGATTGGTGTGTTGGGTTGTCCATCACACATCCTCCTCATTACGAAACAGATGGAGAAGAGACAGGATGGAACATGGTCCTAAGTGCCGATAATTTACATTTCAACAGATACATCTCGATATGGATCTCTCTATTTCTCTCTGTTTTTATAGTTAATTACATATAGTTTTCTTTCTTTTATTAATACTCCTGTCTTATAATATCTCCTAAGTTCAAAGTGAGACTTTAGTGTGATTATGAACAATAATTTAAGACTTATTTATATTTACATACATTCATTTTTTCAATATGTGCCAATGTAAAAATCCCAAAATATTCTAATAAAATGTTGTGTTCTCTTGTCACTAGAAATTATTTATACATTATTTATACAATTGTGAAATGGTGATCTAAACAATAATTTTAGACTAATTTATGTTTACATACATCCAATTTTTCAATATATGCTGATGCGAAAAATCTCAAGATAATCTGATGAAATGCCATGTGTTCTCTTATCACTATAAAATCTTTATACTTTTGTGAAAAAATAATCTTTAAGGTATTAAATATGTCCAATTATATATATTTTAAAACCAACTTAAAGTAATCTATTTCCATGGATAATTTCAATTAGTTCTCTTTCTTTTGTTCCCATCAATTTACACTCTTATTTACTATCAGCTTCAAAATTATTGCACATATTTAATACCTTAAAGATTATTATTTCACAAAAGTATAAAGATTTTATAGTGATAAGAGAACACATGGCATTTTATCAGATTATCTCGAGATTTTTCGCATCGGCATATATTGAAAAATTGGATGTATGTAAACATAAATTCGTCTAAAATTATTGTTTAGATCACCATTTCACAATTGTATAAATAATGTATATATAATTTATAGTGACAAGAGAACACATAACATTTTATTAGAATATTTTGGGATTTTTACATTGGCACATATTGAAAAAATGAATGTATGTAAATATAAATAAGTCTTAAATTATTGTTCATAATCACACTAACGTCTCACTTTGAACTTAGGAGATATTATAAGACAGGAGTATTAATAAAAGAAAGAAAACTATATGTAATTAACTATAAAAACAGAGAGAAATAGAGAGATCCATATCGGGATGTATCTTTTGAAATGCAAATCACCGGCACTTAGGACCATGTTCCATCCTGTCTCATCTCTATCTGTATCGTAATGAGGAGGATGTGTGATGGACAACCCAACACACCAATCAGATCACCTTATTCAGTTTGATTAATGTAACATCTAACCTATCACCTGTACCTTGTACCTTTATAATGTTTGAAATAGATGCTGTATATCATTCACCCCTGAGGAAGCGCTTGATAAGCGCGAAACACGTTGGGTTATTACTTGTTTTTAAATTGTTTTAGATTGGCTGAGGTTAGTGCCCTAGCCTTTTTAGAATAATAAAGTAATTTTCTGTATTTTCCCACCTGCATCAGTGGCGTTTCTAGATATACATGTGCGCCGGTTCCACCATTTTGCTTTCTCTAATGTATAACACAATATGCGTGCAACTGAGCTCTATGCGCCAAACAAACGCACAGACTGCAATAAGAGTATTTAAATGTTATATGGATTAATATGGCGGCCTTCACACAACTGACTACAGGCGTAATTTTCTATCAAATATGTATAACACAATATGCGTACAACTGAGCTCTATGTGCCAAACAGATGCACAGACTGCAATAAGAGTATTTAAATGTTATATGGATTAATGTGGCGGCCTTCGCACCACTGACAACAGGCATAATTTACTATCAAATATGTATAACACAATATGTGTACAACTGAGCTATATGCGGCAAACAGACACACGGACTGCAATAAAACTATTTAGAAGTTATAGGGATAAGTTATACCTGTTTTTGGGAACACTGACACGCAGTGATCGCAATAGAACTGAAAAAACAGGGACAATTTCACCTCCTATCAGAGGTCTGCTGGCCAAAAAAGTGGTAAAAAACAATGCTTTTTCCATTCAAGATCACAGAACACACTGAGCTGCAAAATATCTCCCTTCCTTTCAAAAGCCTCTCCTGCTGCCGACCCTCCCCCCACCCCCTGCAGCCCCACGACTACACACACCAGTAGATATCCTTAATACTTTCTCTAACTAAATAAGAAGTGAAATTCACTAATCTAACTCTATTCTAAGCTGTAGGTAGGTGAATGGTTTCTTGTATTAGAAGAGACTGTCTCTCAGAGCTGTTAGAACAGCTATTGGTTTAAACGCAGACAGATACTTCCTGCTGTGAAGTGGCATAGACAGAGAATGAGCTCAAACAGGAAATGCAGTTGCATGGATAAAACAAGGTCACGTGATTGTTGCAGCTAATGAGATCCATACACCGCAAAGTGGTGATGTTGTACATCCTCCTTACCCCCCTCTATCCTCGGAGCTAATTGGCTGGCCGCCAAAATGACAGGAAACGCTGAAAATGGCGCGATAGTAATAGATTATCTGTAAGCGTGATCAGAAATTTCCGATAAGCCTAAAAACCGTGCCAATTTCAACTTTTGTCGATAATATCGCTCATCCCTAAAAAAGACACATATGCATGTTTTTCTCACTATCTGACTTGAAATCAGAATAAACATTACCTGTTTTAGGTCAATTAGGATTACTAAATTTAATTATATTTGCCAAATGCCAGAATAATGAGAGAGAGAGAGAATTTTAAGGCATTTTTTATTACTTTTAGCAAAGTCAAAAGTTTACATACACTAGGATTACTATGCTTTTAACCCCTTACCAACATAGGACATATCCATACGTCCTGATGCTGGTAAGTGGATTTGAAGCACCGGGTGTTAGCGGCTAATTGCAGCTAACACCCGATGGTTACAGCGTGAGGGGGGGGGCGCTGCCGCCGCACTCACCCCCCGCTCTGATTAACCCTTTAGATGCCGCGGCAAAGGTGTCCGCGGCATCTAAATCACTGAGAAATGGTGCCGCACACCGTTCCTCACTGTGATCAGGACACGTGCGGTGAAATCGCGAGGTTCCAATCACTGAACATGGCAGCTGGAAGCCTTGTGAATGGCTCCCATCACTGCCATGTTTTCTATTTCCGCACTTCTGGCCCCAGGCAGGAAGTGGGTAAACCGCCATCTTTGTACATACAATGCATTAGGCTGTATAAATGATTGCACCCCCTAGTGGTGAAGCACCCTGTGGGGACTCAAAGTTAAAATAAAAAAAAAAAATGTTTTAAAGTGTAAAAAAATAAAGAAGTATTAGAAGTTCAAATGACCCCCCTTTCGCCTTTTTACAAATAAAAAAATAAAATAATAGAAAAGTTACACATATTTGGTATCGCCGCATCTGAAAAAGTCTGATCTTTATAATATAAAAAACGCTGAACACTGGAGAAGAAAAAAAATTCCAAACACCAAAATTGCGTTTCTTTTGGTCATTTATTTCTGATCCGATAAAAATTGGATTAAAAGTGATCAAAAAAGTTGCATGCATTGCAAACTGCTATAAAAAGTACACTTCATCCCACAAAAAATGCACCCTCACTGACGTCTATAGGTATTAGTACAAAAAAGTTACTGGCCACACAACATGGCGCCACAGTGCAAATTTCAAAAATAGAAAATGTTTGGAATTTTTTACGGTACTAAAACATAACAGAAGCCGTTCATGTTTGGTATTGGTGGATGCGTATCAACCTGTAGAATACAAAGAACACATTTTTACCAAAGAATGAACTCCGTAAAAAAACCTCTCGTAAACATGGCACAAGAAAGTTTTTTTCACATTTTGCTCCACTTACAATTTTTTTGCTGTTCCCTAGTATATTCTATGGTAATATGAATAACACCATTGGAAAGCACATCTTGTCCCGCAAAATAAAAGCTCTCATACTTTTATGTAGGTGGAAAAATAAAAAAGTTATGGCTTTCAGAATTCGAGGAGGAAAAACAATTAGAGCCATATTATTATGACCGTCCGTCAGGAAGGGGTTAAACAATTTGGGACATCCCATGTGATTAAGTCATGTCTTTGGAAGCTTCTGATAGGTTTATTGGCAACATCTGAGTTAATTAAATACACACCTGTGGATGTATTTTATACCATACCAGAAACACACTGCTTCTGTGTGTAACATTGTGGGAAAGTCTAAAGAAATCAGCCAAGATATCAGGAAGAGAATTGTGGACCTGCACAAGTCTGAATCATCCTTGGGTGCTATCTCCAGATACCTGAAGGTGCTTCGTTCATGTGCATGAACAATCATATGTAAGTACAAACAGGATGGGAATGTCCAGCCATCATACTGCTCAGGAAGGAGACGGGTTCTGTCTCGCAGAGATGAGCGTGCTTTGGACTGACATGTGCATATCAACCCAAGAACAAAAGAAAAAGACCTTGTGAAGATGCTGGCGGAAGCTGGTAAGATTGTGTCATTATCCATAGTGATACAAGTACTGTATCAACATGGGCTGAAAGGAAACTCTGCTAGGATGAAGCCATTGCTGCAAAAGAATCATATAAAAGCCATATTAATGTTTGCAAATGCACACAGGAACAAAGACCTACATTTTTGGAGACCTGTCCTGTGGTCTGACTAAACTAAATTTGAACTGTTTGGCCATTATGACCATCATTACATTTGGTGGAAAAAGGGAGAAGCTTGGAAGCCTAAGAACCCCATCCCAACTGTGAAACAAGGGGGTGGCAGCATCATGTTGTGGGGTTGTTTTGCTGCAGGAGGGACTGGTGTATGTATCATTTCATTAAATGGTCTTCAGAATAAGGGGACAGTGAAAACAAGCAACTTTGCAATTGGATGTCATTAGCAAAGCTGTCTAGTTTTCACAGGATACCTTATTTTCTGTTTCTGTAAACACAGTTCTCCAGTGTCGGTCGGATTCCTCCTCCTTTCATTTCATTGGCTGACGGCTCTACTAATTTACATTCTGTCTGGCCCCCGGTCGTAATCACGGGAGTGCGCATTCCTGCCTCTCTCACTCAGAATAAGGGGCCGGGAGCATTTCATCTGCACAGCCTGAAGAAACACACTAACAATGCAGCTGTTTCTACAATCAGAAAACAGCAGAATTGTGCCTCAGTGCCTAAGTGTAAACATAGACGGAGCATTAGGCTCCCTCTCTCACTCAGAATAAGGGGCTGGCAGCGTTTCACTCTGCACAGCCAGAAGAAACACACTAACACTGCAGCTGTTTATACAATCAGAAAACAGCAGAATTGTGCTTCAGTGCCTAAATGATCCTGCATGTAAACATAGCAGGGAGATCTGTGCTGCCCTGGATGAGTTCGTAGAAGACTGGATTCAACTGTAACAAACCTCCAGCTGTGAGAGGATAAGAGATCAGTGCTCTGAGTTCATAGAAGGCTGTCTAGACTGAATGCAGGCATGTGGTATGTAAACAGCTCTTACAAAATAATACTGCATGGGGAGGGGACACAGTGACATGTGGAGTCAGACAGAGAGGGGAGGGGAAAGAACACACTGACTCGGGAGCGAGCATGAACAGTGAAGGGGTGATGCCTTAAAAATTCTCTCTCATTATTCTTGTATTTGGCAAGTATAAATTTTGGTAATCCTAATTGACCTAAAATGGGTAAGGTTTATTCTGATTTCATGTCAGATAGTGAGAAAAACATGTATATGTGTCTTTTTTTATATTGTGCATGTAAACTTCTGGTTTCAACTGTAATTGGCACTTAGATAAGTGGTACTGGTCTTATCTTTTATTGAGCATATTGAATAAATATCGACAATATAAGGACAGAAGTGAAACATCAAGTTCGATAACAGGGCCGGACTGGGAATAAAAAGAAGCCCTGGCACAAAGCCCCCACGAGCCCACATAACAATATCCGCTTAAAACATTTCCCTTGTTCTTGCATCTCACCACTTTCTAAAATAAACAACACTATAAAGGTGCTTTCACACTGAGCATTTTGATGTTTCTTTATGTGTTTTTTGATGCGGTGTTTGTGCAAAAAAGCACAGCAGTTAATGCTGTACATTTCTGCACAAAAAACGCACCAAAAACCGCTCCGTGGGAAAGCACCGTAAACACAAGCAAGAAAGAAAAAGTGATGCAGAGTCAGGTGTGCACTTGCTTTACAACCAGGAACAAGCCTGTATAACCAATATAAACCAATATAACCTACCACACTGCCAATCACATCACTAGTAGTCAGGTCACCATCACATGAATACAGCACTGATTCAACATAAAAGTAAAATCACCCCTGACATCAGGGACTCACAGGAGACGTTTTCTCTGATGGGAGTTGTTCTCTTCTCCTTTTCTTCATCTGGCCCAAAACTCCATGATGTCTTCTCTGAGTTGTTCTCTTCCCTTTTTTTCTCTGTCCAGTAGAGAATGCAATGTCTTCTTCTCCCGGCCACTACTCGTAACTGTAGAATTTACCACAAAAACATCTTAGACTCCTCTCTTTTCCAGCAATTTCCTATAAATTCCCACCTCTGTACAAACTCCCCATCCATAGAGCCCCCTTTGTTGCCCCACACAGAAATTTAAAAAAGTTAGATGAGTGCCATGTAAATAGGTAGACCCCCATTAGGTAGGTATACAAGCCTCCCCCACCCCCAGGAGGCAGGTAAGTATATGGACCTCTCAAAGTAGGTAGATATATAGGTACTCTCAGTATATAGGTAAATAGCCCCCCTCAGTCATTTTACAGATTTATTTAGTAGGTAAAGAGGTGTATAATCCCCAATTAGGTAGGGCCTCAGTGGGTATATATGTCCCCTCAGTAGACAGATAAGTATAAAGGCCCCACAGTAGGTAGGAAGGTATATAGTCCCCCATTAGGAATCTGTATAGAACCTTTCAGTATGTAGTTAGGTATATAGGATCCCCTTATAAGGTAGGTATATATGGTCCCCCACAGTTAATAGGTGTATAGCACCACTATCAGGAAGGTAGTTAAATAGGCCCACAGTAGTTAGGTAGGTAGACAGGGCCTTCCCCCATTAATTAGGTATGTAGACAGGGCCTTTCCCCATTAATTAGGTATGTAGGTAGGACTGCCCCTAGTAATTAGCCAGGTAGAGTTGCTCTCTAGTATTAAGCCAGGTAGGTCCGCCCCCATAAATTAGCCAGATAGAGGGGCCCCATTAATTAGCCAGGTAGGTCTGCCCCATTAATTAGCCAGGCAGGGTCTGCCCCATTGATTATCCGGGTAGCCAGGTTCCCCATTATTTAGCCAGGTGCCCCAATAATTAGCCAGGTGCCCCCAATCATAAGTTAGCGAGAAGCCCAGCTTTAAAAAAAAAAAAAAACTCACCTGCTTTCCTTCCTCTTCTCCTGGTCCGGAGCGGACCGCGCTCACCGCCCAGTGTGGGCTGCGGAGCAGGCGGCGCGATGACGTCATCGCATCGCGCTGTACGCTGCACGGCCTCCAGAGGGCTGAACAGCCAGGATCAGAAGATCCTGGCTGTTCTGCTGGAGCGGCCGTGATCGCTGCATGGCTGGGTTTATGACCCAGCCATGGAGCCGTGTGTGCAAGCGGCGCCTGTCTTCCCCCTGGTACAGTGGTCCAGTCGCGTATGCGACCACGGCGGACCGAGTAGCTGCACCACAGACCGGCACTCGGGGACCGCCGGGGGGAATCAGCAACCCCCCCTGGCGGGCGCTCTGAGCCAGCGCTGCGGCCCGGTGAGGTTTACCACCAGTCCGGGCCTGTTTGATAACTTGTATACGCCTCACCTAACTTAACAGCAATGACTTCTAACACACATTTCCTGTAGCTGCAATACAATCTGCACAAGGTTGATGATTTTTTGTATTATTCCTCCTTGCAAATGTGTTTTAATTTATCCATAATTATAAGAATGGCTTACATGCACAACCTTTATCAGGTGGTGCTACAGCATCTTAAGAGGGGTTATTAATGTCTTTCTTTTTTAATTAACTCAAACTGCTGCTACTGTAATAAAATGTAAAAAAAAATAGCAATCACCTTGCCACCTGCTGCCTGTGGCTGCAGCATTCACAAGCTAACCCCTGGCAGCCAGATGTAAATGGAGTACTGAGGGAGGACCAGTGGAGGCAGCAGCGCTGGATTGGCGGTTACTGGCACGGTATACATTTTCTCATTATATTGCAATAGCAGCAGCTGAAAGTTTTTTTTAAAAAGAAAGACCAAGACATTCCATATAAAGGGGCTGAATTCAGGGGCGTGCTTCTTTTCTGCCTCTTCTCCTCCCCTTTCCCCCTACCTGCACCTTCGTCATCACCCTGGCCTCACGTCTTGTGCTCGCTCCCAATGCTAAGTCAGTCATTCAGACTCAGCATTGGAATAGGGGCCAGGAAAACTAGATGAGTTTTCTACCCCATGCCTCCTGCCCAATGTTGTACCTCATCCACTAACTACAGTGGATGAAACAAGAAATACATTTTACCGTGCCTGTTCTTTAGTTAGTGGAAATCCAGAGCGGCAGACAGCACTCAGATGGCTTTCCTCCGGCCTCAGTCCCTTCTATACAGCAGAGGTTAACCAGTAACAGGGGGGCGGTGTTCTGCTGCCAGGGTTAACTCTGTGTGTGCCAGCCGAGCTCTGGCTGCTCCTCTCCACAGATTCAGGAGAGAGCAGGGATGGGGCTGATCTATATGCAGGTGTGTGGAGCCAAGAAGTCTGTGGAGCTTTGTATGCTAAAACAGCAGAGCAGGGAGGCAGATGAACTGTCCATATGCCCCCTGCTCTGCTGTATAAGTGTACAAAGCTCCACGGACATCACAAGTAACAACCAATACTTTTATATGCCATCCTCCCTTCAGAAGAGACACAGTGCAGGTATTATCACACACTATGCTGTACCCCTCCTCCGTTCATAACAGAGCACAGGCACAGTATAGTGGATGATGATACATGTGGAGCCGACGTGTCTGTGAAGCTTTGCTATACTAATACAGCAGAGCAAGGGGCATATGAACAGGCGGCTTGAAATGATTCAGGGCTTGTGCCCATGCCCTGCATCTTTACTCATCACCAACAAGACGGAGAGAAGAATGTGCGCGCTTCGGAGTCTCCGACCTGCAGTGAGGAGCTGCTGACACCAGCGCCGACAGCCTATGAGGAAAACACAGCAGGTTGGTGGCCATAGTGACCAGAGGAGCCGAAGCAGCTCCTGCTACAAGAGATTTCTAAAAATCAGTAGGACATTTTTAATCAACACATATTGCAAAACAGCTTGTTTTTTAAAGATCTTTAGATTAAAAACCAATCATTGTAGTGAGACAACTCCTTTAAGGTCAGTACTTTGATTTGGCCATTTCAAACCACAAATGTTCTTGTCTTTTTCAAATATTTTTTTGCATCATCCACTATCTTTTTGGCTCTCCTGGCTTCTGCTCCTACACTCCACTTATTAGGTCCCTGGAAGAATCCCAAACTGGTTAATATGCATCTTGTATAACATGACGAGCTGAATGAATCTGATATCTTGTAAACCCATCAAATGTGTGAATAAAAACACCATCTTCAAAAAGATCTCAAGGAGTGCTGTTGATTTTCTCTATATCTATCTTTTTGGCTTGAGTTCATAGGCTGCTCCCTTACTTTCCCCTGTATAATGCTTTTGCATTCATGACTTCAATAATTGCACGGTACCACACAATGCTTCACTGTTGGGACAAGGTTTTGGTGTTGGTGTGTAGTGCTTTTTTCTCTCCAAATATAGTGTTGTGCATTTGTGCTAAAAAGTTCCACTTTAGTCTCATCTGTCTATTGGCCATTTTTTCCATAAGCACTGTAGAACATCCAAATGATCTTGGCCAGTGTTTTTTGTTTTTTTGGTTTTTTTTAAGATCAATGGCTTCCTTGGTGTTTTCCTTTTCCTAACACCATTATTGTTTAGTGTTTTAGTGTTTTTCTATAGTAAACACATGAGCAAAGATTTTTTCAGTTTTCTGAGTCTACAAGGGGCTTTTCACACGGCGTGTTTAGATCCGATTTTGAATCTATGTTGGATCCGAAAATCGCATCCAAAAACACTGCAGCGATCAGATCCCAAACAGATCCAACATGTATCCAACATGCAGTTGTGTGTTTAGATGCATGTTGGATGCAGCAGGATCGCACCCTATATAATAGAGCTCTTGCTGTGTCTTTCAGACCAAGAATTAACATGTCGCAGTGAGACATGCATTGGCGATCGCGTGAACGCTGATTCGTGTCTCATATTAAAAGCAATGTAAATCACATTGCTGTTTATTAGATACCTGTTTGGGTCTGTTTGTGGTCCAACAGACAGATCCAAACACGTATCTAAAAGCGTATGTTCACACGAACGCAACACGTCGTGTGAACATACACTAAGTCTTCTATAGCAAAGGTTTTCAACCTTTTTTCTGCCACGGATTCCCAACTCCTGCCCTATTACAATGGGAACCCCCAAAGTCTTGGTAATCTAACAGTCAGTGAAAGTCACACACTACAGCGAATTACTCAAGGACGGCTAATCAAATCCAGTAGCATTGTGCCTAATTAAAAGTGCATATTAGTTGCACATTAATATTAAGCTACGTACATTACAGACAATATGAATTATCTGCAATTACCAAACTACAGTGAGCGTTGTTCATTTCAGTGTGATGGCTGTGCCTGTTTATCACTGCACAATATGTTCAAATGTGGCTCAATGCGCGACAAACAAACATATATCTAATGTATCTAATCTTTAATGTTCAGTCTTGCTTTGTATATCATTTGCACCGTAGTGACAGCAGAAAATGCTTTTTCATACATGTAGTTTGTCACAAATGGCAACAAAACGTCAATGGCTTTGCTAGATAAAAGTGGGTACTCATGGTCATATGATAACCAGAAAGACATCAGTGATGTATGCCTACATTGCAACTGTAAAGTCCGGTCAAATGACAGTTCGGCCAATTCTTCTTGTTCATGACCAGTTAAATCAGTAAGCAGGCATTGAAATGGATTATGAATCCAATCAACCGTGCTCACGACATTATTGCCAAAATATTCCTGAAAGTAATGTAATAAATTCTGAATATTATTCAGAACAGTACCTGCAATGACCTCTTTGTTGATCTCATTTTCCGTGAGAATGTTATCCAACAGTGGAAATACTGTATATCACAAGCACCCTGTTGACATCTTCCCTTCCAGATACAGAGTTTTTTCTGAAAAACATTGATTTTGTCATGAGTTTTTGCATTGTTTGAGTCAGGACCAATGACAAACTTAAACTGTTCAGAATGTTGAAAATGTCAGAATGTTGAAAAGATATGCTAACCTGTCAGCCCATGTTTTGTCAGTCAAGAAACATGTCAATGTTCCATTATGCTCATTTAGAAATATGAGCAATTCATCCCGGAGTTCAAATATGTGCTGTTCAACACGGCAATGCAATAACCATCTTACTTCTGTATGCAGCAATAATTGCTTATGTTCAGCTCACATTTTGCAGCAAAAGTTTTCAAACAAACGATGACTGAGAGGCCTATCTTTAATGAAGTTAACAATTGTAACATACTCTAAAAACACATCAGCAAGATTTTCATCCATGTCCTTTGCAGCTAAAGCATCGCGGTGGATCATGCAGTGTGACTAGACCACACTTCCTTCCTGTCATTGCAGCAGCGCCATCAGTGCAAATTCCAATAAATTGCATCTATGGTAATTTCAAATAGACAAAAAAATTGTCAACCACATGGAAAAGATCTTTTCCAGTAATACGTCCTGAAATGACTTCGCAAAGCAAAAAGTCCTCCAACTCTGCTCCTTCCCAGCAATATCTCACACATACCAGCAACTGTGCAGCATTTGCACTGTCAGTACTTTCATTCGGATGAATTGCTAATTTAACTTGCCAAAGCTGTGCTGTTAGCTGGATACTTAAGTCTTCCGACAAATCACCAATTCTTGCACTCACTGTGCTATCAGACAATGGAATGACTTTCAGATTTTGGCTATATTCTTTTCCCAGTACAACTTCACACATATTTACAGCTGCTGGCAGTATAAGCTCCAATTGGGTGAGGCTTCTTGGAACGTGCAATTCATAATGCTACCAAATACAATGCACAAAGAGCCTTCTCGTTTACAGTGGTACATGCTGTCATTTTACCTTTTTGCGTTAAGTAGAGCTCCCTTGCACTTCAAAAAATTCCTTTGGCCTACTATATACAGCTCCATGCATTGTTAAATTATACTTTGGGCCACATGTATGAAAACTGTCTAGGTCTAAAACTCACTTTGTTGCCTATAGCAACCAATCAGAGAGCCCATCTCATTTTTCCAGAGCACTATCTGAAATGAGGGCAGCTCTGATTGGTTGCTATGGGCAACAAAGTGAATTTTAGACCTAGACCGTTTTTATACATGTTGCCCTTTAACTTCACTGGATTCATTGCTTCATTATATAGTTTTTGAAGACAGACAACACAGAGAGGTTGGTCACCATTTGCTCCTACTGCAATGAATCCATAAGCATTTGGGATCGTACTTACAATGTTTTCTCTTGATTCTATCTTTGTCACTGTCGTTGTCTGACTCTTCCGGTATCTTTCTTTTCACAAATGTATCCATGCTCAGCGACATACAATGACGTTAAATATAAACAATAAAGTATAAACTTTATAACAAAACGCTTGGAATTTTGTAGTCTCAGTATCAGCACCTAAAACATCCACGTGGTTGAACAAAGGAGCACAAAAGCGGGAGAAGTATGGGTGGAACATGGGCGTTAACATGGGCAGAGCAGAAGCATTGCTGTAATTACAAATTAAAGACTGTCATGAGTGAGAGAGAATATCATTTCCATTATTTTCTACTAGTTTATTGCTATTATCATTGAGCTTTGATATAAAAAAAAATAAAATAAAATAAGTATATGGCCATACAAAATAAAGTGTAAGCTGTGGCATACAACCAAATTACTCAGCTGGCCTGAGGAGCCACTTGGCTTGAAAAATGTCGCTGCCACATTTCAAAGCCTAGTCAATCAACTGTAAGGGGGGTTATGGGTTTTCGTTTTTATCTTTAAGATATAGCCATTTTTAGCAATTCCTGGGAGGAGCACTTTGTTCACCTGTCCCAAGTTCTAGAGAGGCTCAGAGCAGTGGGTCTGACAATTAACCCCTTAACGCCGATTTTTCCCTCACTGCCTTTCCAGAGCCAAAACTTTTTTATTTTTTCATCTACATAGACATATGAGGGCTATTATTTTTCAGGGGAAAAATGTATTTTAATGGTGTCATTCATCAACCATGGAATATACTGGCAAACCCCCAAAAAAAGGGGGGGGGGGGCATAATGTGGAAAAAAATGGACTTCCGCCTTGTTTGCTGGTGTTTTGCTTTTATGGCTTTCAGTCCTTGGTAAAAATTATGTTTTATCTGTATTCTACAGGTTGATACAAATCCAATAATATTAAAATGTGGGGTTTCTTATGTTTTGGTCCCCATAAAAAAAATTAAAAATTATCTTTTTTTGAAATTGTGCGCCACGCCTTTTTCTGGACCAATAATTTTTTTTTTACTAAACCTAGGGGCTTGAGTGAGGGTGTTTTTTTTCCCGGGCTGAATTTTTTTTTTTGGGGTACCTTTTGGGGAATATTGGGGACTTTTTTTTTAAAATTTATTCCAATTTTTAGGGGACATGAAAAACCCAAAAATACTGAAATTTTTTGGAGTTTGGTTTTTTTTTTCTTCTACGGTGTTCAGGACGGATATTTTATGTTATTTTTTTAATGATAAAACTTTTTGGGAAAGCGGGATACCAAATGTGTAATTTTCTTTTATTTTAGTTTTTTTTTGTAAAAGGGCATGATTTAAAATTTTTTAATATTGTTTTATTTTTTTACTTTTTAAAAAATTTTTTTTTTTACTTAATTTTGGGTTTTCCCCTTTTGGTACTTCACCACTTCGGGTCGTGATTCCTTATACAGTCTAATTCATTGTAATACAATCGGGCAAGAAGTAGTAAAACAGAAAACATAGCAGTGACGGAAGCCTTCACCGCAGGCGCACCTTTTGAAGTGAGGTACAGTGCATGGCACTGTTTCTCATTGATTGAGACGCCGCTGCAATCCTGCTACAGAGCCCCTCACCAGCATTAAGACATACTCATATGTCCAGTGTCGATAAAGGGTTAAAGTTTTCTCACCATAGGCTTTCGCAGACATGAGCTGATTCCCTCTGTCTCACAGCTTCAAATCCAGTGGCAGGTATCTCCTCCCAGTAGGCGTGTTTTCCCTCACTGAAACTGGTGACATCATCACACCCCCTCCCTGTCCCTGCTCCCTCCCCAGTCCTCATTCTGTGTGAGCAGGGGAAGGGAGAGGATTTCTCAGCTTTGAACACCTCCTGCAATGGTCAGTTCTCATGTCTGCAGAGCATTCACCTCCCTCCCAGGCTGCACAACCTCCTTGTAACCAGAACACCTGTTTGAGGGAAATTTTTTTCTAAAACCTGAAAAATTAAAAAATGTGAGTTGTATAAAACTGTGTATATGGGTGAAAAAGGGGGAATCTAGCGCTGGGGCTCAGTAATTGCCCAGACATTCACTAGAGGTTACTGTGAGAGGAGCAGAGAGGAGCTCAGGCAGCCTTTATTACACAGCTCAGGGGACAGTGAAAGACAATGAGAATATAAATAGCATTCAGCACAGAAAGCCAGTTTCAGTTTAATTCTCACACAGCTCAGAGGGAAGTGCATGACAGCCCAAAAAGCACAGGGGGTTGTCCCAACCCGGATAACTAAATATGACTTGTGTTGGCGATTACGTTGGCTATCGACTTCGGGCGAAAGTCATGTTTGGGCCCCCATCGATAAGGTTTTTGATAGTGAGCAGTCGATTATGAGCGTGACCCTTAAAATCTATGGGAGAGCAACAACACCTTTATTCTTACACCCCAAAAAGGGGGGAGAAGCTGGAATTAACAGCCACAACA
>JAODAL010053032.1:0-25572 GCA_025379985.1 Phyllomedusa bahiana
GGATCACCTGTGCTGGGATCCCCCTTGACTTTTTTTGGGAAGCTGATTAATACAATCTTTGATCAAAAACTGTAAACTAAGAGTCCCAGGTTTTTCATATTTTCCTTAGCAGTAATGCATTTCCAATATTCCTATATACCTTGATGTTTCACTTAGTTTTTAGTGTGCCACTGATGTCACTTCCTGTGCAGGCTGTGGACGTTTCTATAGTAGTGATTGACACATAAGCTCTGCTTTTCCTGGCTGAGCCTGTTAGAGAGACATTGGTAATGGAGGGGTTTGAACAGCTGTACAGAAGGCTACAGATCCCTAAAGGGTTAAAGTTTGTCAATAAGAAACATAAACAAGCTCATGTGTTGCTAATAAGACCAAGCAGGGAGTCACCATCCCAGTTAGGGCTTCCAGGGCTGTCTTTTTCCATTGAGCCTTTCAGGCAGTTACCCAGGCACCCCATGAGTGTAGTAGCCCCAGATGATATGGGAATAACATTTGTTCCCTGCATAGCTGTAGCTGTGTTATTTGGTAACTGTCTAATTATAATTCAGAGGTTTTATACATAGAATTTTGTCTTATGGCTATTTGTATGTACCTAACACCTTATTGACCACCCGGTAACAAAAGTCGGCGGGCGGTGCAGGTCCTCTTTCTGCAGCACTGGAAACAGCAGGTCTGACACTAGCTTGTGCTGTCCTCAGTAAGGGGAGCATAACCTATGTGACATGTTCCCTTTAAGGCCTGATTTATAGCTGATAAATAGCTGAATAGCTGATGTTGATTTTGTTTGCTGTTTGGACTCATTGAACTATTTGATTTGATTCTAATCTTGGGGGTTATTAATCCTTTACTGCCACAGCCAGTTTTGACCTTCCTTATAGAGCCCTAGTTTTGAAATCTGACATGTGACAATTTACTGTATGTGAGAATAACGTATTGATACCTATCTATGTGATTCAGAGATTTTCTCATGACACATTGTGCTTTAGGTTAGCAAAAATTTTTGATCCATACAATATTTGTTTTTTTGTGAAAAATTTCAAAATATCGTGAAAATTTATTTAAAATTTGCCATTTTCAAACTTCAAAAATGTATGTGTATAAGACAGTTATTCTACTCAAATAGTTTATAACTAGCATCTACTATATATCTACTGTAGGTTGGCATCATTTTTCAAATGTCTTTTTTATTTTTTTTTATGACATAAGAGGGTTTAAAAATTTATATTTACAAGATGCACCAAACCATAAACCAAAAATGTACAGCATGGAATCCTCCAAAATTACATATTAAACAAAACAAACAAAAAGAGCCTAATCCACTAAAGATTAAAAAAAATTATTAATCATTACAATTAAAAAACATAAATTACTTACAAAAAATATAAGGATTCAGAATACTGATCACAATGAGGTGTACTGCAAAAAAAATAACCATATACTATAATAATATTAGGGTAATATTGTTTCCGGTACAGAGTAAGAGTAATATAAGTATCCCATAGGTAAACAGACCAAACAATATATCACTCTGAACCTAGTGCAAATCATTAATCAAAACATAGACATAAAATTATATAAGAATATAAAAAAGTGATCCTGAGGTGCATTGACTACATATAATATATAGGTAATTATTATTATTAAAATTTTTTTGGAGGCCCTTGTTTCCCAGGGCACTGTAATTCGGGCGGGTACAAAAAAAAATTGTCAAACAATTACAAAGTGACAAAATGACTAACAACGGTACAGAGGGAAGGGGTCCCCCCCCGCGGGGCTTAGAATCTACAGGGAAGGGGTGAAGAGACAAAGGTGAGGGCAGACATGTTTGGGGGGGGGAGCGTGCAACAGGGTTTTAATGTTAGTTATGGGCAACCTAAAGGGGTAGGTTTTCGGTTTACTTTGAAGCCGGGGAAGGGGGGAGTCTGATGTGGGGCAGTGATTCCAAAGTGGGGGGAACACAAAAGTCTTGAACGTTAGTGAGGGGGTGAAAAGAGGAGAGCAAGGAAAAGGGGCCGTGAGGAGCGGAGGTTGCGTGAGGGGAGGTATTTAAAAATTAAGGCAGAGATATATAAGGAGAGAGGTTAGGGGAAAAACCTTGTGGGCAAAGTTCTCTAAATTGGTTTCCGGCAAGGGGTCCCCAGTGAAGGGAGGGCAGAGGGGAGAGGCGGGGGAGTAGCAGGAGAAGGTGAATCAGAGGGGCCCGCAAGTTAAGGGTTTTTTTTGGGGAGGGAGCGAGGGTGCTAGTGGGAGGCCAAAAGGAAAAGGGGATTTGCAGTAGTCGGGCGGGGAGACAGGGCGTGGACAAGCATTTTTGTGTTTCAGATTTAAGAAATGAGTGGATTGGGGAAATTTTTTTGGGTAAAGGTGACAGAAAGGGGTTGGGTTTGGATGGGGGCGGTTTGAAAAAAAATTGGGTAAAAGGGTTTCCCAAAGGCAGGGACCGTGGTCGGGTGAGAGAGTGTACCATTGACAGTGATAGAGAATCGGGTGGAGGGATAGGGGGGGACGTGGGAAAAAATAAATTAGTTTTCTCCACGTTTAGTTTTAGGAGACGGAGGAGAAAAGGAGAAATACAAAGACGTCAGGGACCGGGAGGAAGAGAGGTGCATCTGGGGCCGAATGTAAATTGGGTGTCACACATACAGGGTATTAAAGCCATTGAACTATACTACCCAGACCAAGAGTGTAGATAGAAAAAAGGGGGGTGGCCCAGGACTGACCCCTGGGGGACACCAACAGAGAAGGCCGGGGGGAAAAGGGGCGAAGGAGGGAAACGCTAATGCCGATCATGAGGGAAGGAATCAAGAAGGGGCCAAGTCCCGTATGCAGAGGGAGGAGAGGAAAGTGTAGGAAATGAATGGTCGACAGTGTCAAGGGGAAGGAAAGTCTAGGGGAAAAACACAGAAAGTGGGGTAGGTTTGGGAGTTGCTAGGTCATTGGGGACTTTTGGTTTGGGCGGTTTTTTGTAAAAATGGTGGGGCGACAGCCGATTGGGGCGGGTCAAAAAAAAAGAGTTTGGGGGAGAGATGCAGGACAGTTGAAGATGGACGTGTTTTCTCAAGGATTTTTGAGCGATGGAACTGAATGGGGGGGATAGTTGACGTGAGGGGGTCAAGAATGGTTTCTTTAGGGTGGGGGGGAGGGAGCATGTTTAAATGAGGGAAAGGGGTGCCAAGTTTAATGATAGATTGAAAGATGGGTGCGGGCTGGGATGTGGGGGCACTGAGGTCAGGGATGAGGGGGGATGGGATGGGTCAAGACTACAGGGTAGGTTCGATTTTGGGCAGTAAAAAGGAAGCTTGTCAAGGGGCAGGAGAGAAGGAAGTAGAGGGGAATATCATGAGCAGGTCAGAGGTGGGCTTGGGGGCACTCAGGAATAGAGGTAGGGGGTGAGGGGGCGCAGGGTGAAGCTTTGTCTGTGAGATTTATTTTATTATGGAAATTTAGTTGCAAAAACATCTGGTGAAGGAGAGATGGGGGAAAAGGGGGGGCTGGGGACGCAGGAGAGAGTTGAAAATGTTAAAAAGTTGTCTGGGTTGTGGGACAGGGATGATATAAGTCGTAAGAAGTCTTGTTTGGGTGAGGTGAGTGCGGGTTTAAATGTGTGTAGTATTCTTATATGAGGTGAAGTCGCGGTGGGGGCGGTTTTCTTCCAGCGGGGTTCGGAACTCTGGAGGCTCGCCTCACTGTTTGGGAGTCTGTGTGCCAGGGTTTTCTGTTATTTTTGGGTTTTGTTTTGTGTGAGAGGGGGGACAATCAAGACTGGAGTAAATTTTTTGTTTAGAATTTGGGGGCTGCTCTGGATCAGCAAATAGGGTAGGGAGAGAAAAGTGGGAATAAGTCAGAGAGTCAAGGGGTTTAGGTTTTGTAGGGTTTCCCGCGTGGATTACAGATTTGGTGCAGGAGGGGGGAGGATGGTGGTGGGGAGAAGGGGAGCAGGGTTTTGGTCAGAGATAGGGAGAGGAGATTTTTGGGTTTAAAACGGGGGAAAGGCGGATGAAGATAGGGCCCGTGTTGTCCTGTGGGGAGTGGCTCCCGAGGTCCCCTGGGGAGGCCAAAGGAAAAGGAAAGTGACAGAGTTGGGTTTGTATGGATGGGGGTATCGATTTGGAATGTTAAAATCTCCCCTGAAAAATATGGGGATGTCGGGGAAAGAAAAATGGAGGCAGGAAGCAAAAATGGTCAAGGAAGGTGTGGCAGGGCCCGGGGGGGGTAACAACAGCCACTTGGAGGTTGGAGGGGGGGTAATGCGACAGAATCACCTCGAAGGAGGGGAGGGGGAGGAAAGTACTGGTGAAATAGAGAGAAAGGAACAGGTATCTGACAGAAAAAGGCCGACACCTCCACCATGTTTACTGCCAGGGGCACTAACATGTGGGCCACTTTGGGCCACATGTATGAAAACAGTTTAGGTCTAAAACTCACTTTTTTGCCCATGGATTACTATGGGTTTAGAAATTTAATAGTAATTTTTCACATTTTAAAGAAAATTTGCAACATAGATTTTGTTAGTGACCAGTTCAGTGGTCCATCCAAGAAACTATACCCCTTAAAGGGGATGTATCGCTTCCTTACTTCGGCTGATTCACACTGCTCTTAGCTTCTCAACTCTGTGAATGCAGGGGCGTTTCTTCCCCTCCCAGCTGGATGACATCATACCCCCTTCACTGCTGGCCTGAGACTCCCCCCCCCTCCCCTCGGAGTCCACAGATCACTGGGTCCCTCCCGATCAGTCTGATTTTATTAGGGCTGTATACATACCACAGGGTGCATTCAATCTAATCTGAGCACTGATCTCTCACAGCTGGAGATGTATTACAGCTTTCTAAGAACGGCACAGATCTGCGTGTATGCAGGAGAGTTAGGCACAGGGACAAAACTGTCATGTTTTCTCATTCTACAATCTGCTGCAGTCTGTTTCTGCTAGGTGTGGAGACAGAAAATGCTATGGCCCCTAACTCTGAGTCAGAGACACAGCTCCGTGAATCGACCCAGGGGCTGTACAGAATGTAAATGAGCTCTCAGCTAGTGAATTGCAAGGAGGAGGGATTCGACCCACACTGGATATCAGTGTAAATAAAAACACAAGATAAGGGACACTGTGAGAACAAGGCAGCTTTGCTAATGACATCCAATTGCAAAGTTGCTTGTTTTCACTGTCCCCTTATTCTGAAGACCATTTAATGAAACGATAACACCCCTTTAAAGTATTTAAAACTGCTTTTAGGAATTTTGTTAACCCATTTGGTATTTCACAGAAATTAAAACAAAGTGGAGGGGAAACGCAACTCAATATTGATTTCTCCAATTCTCCTACATGTGGCACTAGTGTACTATTTGGCTCAACCACAAGCCTCAGAGTAGGAGGAGCACCTACCGTACTTTGGGGTCTCATTTTCATTACGATTTTCTTAAGAAGCAATTACAGGTTTGCGAGCACCTTAAGGCGCTAAAACTTAATAAATAATCTCCAAAAAAATGGGAATCTAACAAGAGAACAAAGAGTGACTGTTAATCATTATATTTACTATTTTGCCATTGGCAAACTTAAACTCTATCAGTTCTCAATCTATAAAGCACTAAAACTTAACTTTTATTATGTGTAACACTTAACCTCTATACACACTATTTAAAACACCTGAATCACAGTTGTAGAATATTTCATAGCATCGGTATTGAGACATATGATCACAAAGATAAAACAATCGCATATCATGCTGGACCCTCCCCAACAAAAAGATTGTCATCACCAGTTTAACTGGCTTCATCAGGGGATAGAGGTCCGGTCCCATGTGGTCTAGCTCATTTCCTTTCATATCATCTTAGGTACACACCCTATTCAGGTGCTCACCAATTGGCCAGCAGAGATTCAACAACACCCATTCCCCCTTTTTACTCTCCTGCGTGCATACTGAAACTATGTGCTGCTGCTGCTACGTTTTTATCACCATCTCCATAGCGGGCTTGCGCCCTATCTTACCATGCCGCCCATGTACTGTACCAATGGACATTTCTGCTAACTGTATGGACTTCCGTCCAACTCTTCTATTTGCGTGTGTGCGGCTCACCTCAAAGACTGCAGAATAGTATTACATTTACACACACACTAACACACTCACCGCCCTTTATTAGACACCTGCATAACGGGTTGGCCCTTTGCCTTCAGAACTGCCTAATTCTTCGTGAAGATTCAACAAGGTGTTGCAATGATGCTCATTGTAAGGGCCAAAGGTGCCAAAAATATTCCCACACCATGACACCACCCCCCACCTACGTGATACAAGCGGATGGTCCGCTTTTTTGTCGCCAATTCGACCCTACCATCGAATGCGCAGCAGACGAGACATCAACCAGCACGTTTTTCCAATCTACTGTCCAATTTGATGGCTGGGCAATTTGAGCCTCAGTTCCTTTCTTACTAAAGGAGGGCCCCGTGGGTCTCTGCTGCTGTAGCCCATCTCTCAAGTTCGCCAGCGCCTCAAGTAGGAGAGCACCTACCGTACTTTGGTCTCATTTTCATTACGTTTCTTAAGAAGCAATTACAGTTTGCGAGCACTTAAGGCGCAACTTATAAATAATCTCCAAAAAAAAAGAACAACAAGAGAACAAAGAGTGACTGTTAATCACTATATTTACTATTTGCCATTGGCAAACTAACTCTTCCGTCTCAATCTATAAGCACAAAACTTAACTGATTATTATTTACACTTAACCTCTATACACACTATTTAAAAACCTGAACACTAGAGAGTGATGAATCACATAAAAATGTCACCAGGACTCCCAACAGTTTCACCAGTAACTGCTTCATCAGGGATAGAGTCCGGTCCCATGTGGTCTACTCATTCCTTTCATATCACTAGTACCACCCTATTCAGGTGCTCACAATTGGCCACAGAGATTCACAACTACTCCTTCCCCTTTTTACTGTCCTCGTGCTATCTGAAACTAGTGCGCAGCATCATTCTTATCGACCATTCTCCATACGGGATGCGCCCTAATTACCATGCCTGCCCAGTACGTCCAATGGACATTTCTGCATTACTGGAAGGACTTCCGTCCAACGTCTCTCAAATATGCGTGTGCGACGGCTCACCTACAAATGAACTAAGCAAATAGGTATACATTACGCACACTACTAACTATATCACTTCCCATAAACCTTTTCTCCTCTATGTCTAATATGCATATTCATGGGGAATATGTACTCCATTATACTGTACACTGCTATTTTTTTCTCTCTTCCCATAAAGCTCTTCTCCTCTGTATCTAATATACATATTCATTTTAATACAACTTCAGTCCTTATGGTTAGCCCGCCCCCCTCTCGCAACCTCACCTCCCACCTTCCCCATTAAATATTCTTTCTCACAGGTCACGGCTAGTTACCTCATTCATAACGTTATGGAGGTCAGGCATGACATTTTAATTTGTGATTTCTCACCTCTTTCTACAAGTGTCACCCTCTGCAGAGGGTCTCACAAGGAAATCTTATATGTTTTATGCCCATCAGATTAGGGATAACTGCCCAAGTGGGATGTTTTGGATCCCTTATTGGAGTTAGTAAATCACTGTATATATAAGGTCCCCTGTTAATAGGTGGTGTTCCACCAGACTTGATAATAGAAAAGGAGTTATTCCTTCACAACTAGAAATGGATAAATTGAGAGGTTAGAAATCAGGTTTTTAAATAGTGTGTATAGAGGTTAAGTGTAATACATAATAAAAGTTATGTTTTAGTGCTTTATAGATTGAGAACTTATAGAGTTTGTTTTCCTATGGAAAAACTTAATAAACACCCCTAAAAAGACCCCATATTGGAAACTACACCCCTTAAGAATTTATCCAGGGGTGCAGTGAGTATATCAACCCCACAGGTGTTTCAGAAATTGTTTTAGCGTTAGGCTGTGAAAATGAGAAAAAAATATTTTTTTTACAACAATCTGCAATTTTAGCTGAAAACGTTTAATTTTTACAAAGAATCCTGGAAACAAAGCACCTCAAATTCTGTTACGCAATTTATTACAAGTTCAGCAATTTCCTATACGTACAAGGGAGGGAGCGCTTTTTGGCTTTTGGAACACAGATTTTGGTGGGTGCCATGTTGCATTTGCAAAGCCCCCAAAGTACCAGAACAGGTGAAACCTTCCATAAGTCATCCCATTTGGATTCAACACCCCTTATCTAGGGTTGTATTGTGCATTTTGGGCACAAAATGGTGTTGGGCCATGAAAATGGGGGAAGAGGGAGGAACACAGTTCCGCAACAGTTTTTGGGGCTTCAATTTTTCAGTGTTTGCTGTGCAGTGTAAATGACAGGATAACTTTAAGACTATGTCTACACTGCATCAGACAAAAAACGGCCCAAAAGCGGGCGTTTTTTTCTCCAATGCAGGACCGCGTTTTTTGTCACGCTTTGTGACAAAAGCCGCGGTCGCTTCTCGTTTTCTTGACGTCCCCATACAAATTATATGGAAAGATGGTAAGAAAACGTGAAGCGCCGGTGTATTATACAACATGTTGTATAATACGCCCGCGCCGAAAGACGGGCAGAGAAAAGACGAGCTGTGTAGACAGCAGCTCGTCTTCTCTATTGCCGTCTATGGGGCCACACTAACGATCGTATTTGCGGCGCTTTTAAAAAACGAAAAGCGCCGGTGATTCGATCGTTTTCTTATGCAGTGTGGACATAGCCTAATATGTGGGTCGGTACAATTGCAATGATATAAATTTTATATAGTTTATTTTATTACTTTTGCACAATAGAAATGTGTTTATAAAAAATTTTGTTTTTATGTCTTCATAATCTGCTATCTATAACTTTTCTTTTTCCATATACAGAGCTGATTACAGGCTTGTTTATTTGCGGGATGAGCTGATATTTTTATTGGTAACATTATGGTGTTCACATGATGCCTGATCACTTTTTATTACGGTTTTAGTGAGGTGTTTTCAACAAAATACAATCCTGGTAGTGTTATTTTTATTTTTTTTTACAGCGGTCAGCTTGTGATATAAATAACATGTTGGTTTTATGCAGCAGGTCAATACGATTATGGCGATACCCAATTTATATTTTTTTTTTATGTTTTACTGCTTTTACACAACACTTTTATTCAAAAAGGATAACACGTTTTTGTATCACCATAGTCTGAGAGCCATAACTTTTTTTTTATTTTTCTGTGCACAGAGCTGCATAGCAGCTTGCTTTTTTTGTGGGATGAGTTGTCGTTTTTATAGGTATCATTTTTGCATTTATATGAGCTTTTGATCATTTTTAAATCCGTTTTTTGGAAGGCAGGGTGAAGAAAATGAGTGGAATACTAGTAGTGTTTTTTTTTATTTTTAACAGCGCTCACTGTGCAGTATACGTGACAAGTTAGTTTTACTCTGAGTCGATATGATTATGGCAAAACCCAATTTATATAGATTTTTTTATGTTGAAGTGCTTTAAAAAAAGTGCTTTGTTGTGTAAACAATATGCATTATATTTAAGTGTTTATTGGTACCACTTTGGTGTTTTATATGAGTTTTTGATCGCTTTTTATTCGATTTTATGTGCTGCAGGATGCACAAAAATCGCAATTCTGTGGTTTTTTTTTTTATTTTTTTTTTTTTACGGCATTCGGCTAGGTTCACACGGTGTATTGGCAGGGCGTAATTACGCCCCGTAATTACGCCGTGGGGGCGGGGCGGGAGCGGGGGACCGGCACCTCGCCGGCCCATAGACTTGCATTACCAGCAGTGCGTATACGGCGCTAGTAATTCACATGTCAATCATCTCCCCCCTCGGCGTATTCGCCGAGCAGGGAGAGGAGACGTAATCCATAGTTCTCTGTGAGAACTGTGGATTACCGTAATGACTTGGACGTATTCCAGCCGTAATTTGCGCACTCCGGCGCGTAATTACGGACTGAAATACGTCCAATTTTAAGCCGTGTGAACATGGCCTTCACCATGCAGGTTAATTAACGTGACAGATTCATAGGAAAGGTTGTTAAGCACGCGGCAATACCAAATATTTGCACTTTATTTACTTTTGATCTTTTTTGGCGTGATTGGCGTTTTCTAAAGGGGAAAAGGGCAGGTACATGTTTTTATTGTATTTTTCATGTTTGTGTGTTACTTTTTTTTCTTCCCTAAGGGGACTTGTATACAGGGTACAAATAGAAAGTGGTGCATAGCAGAACTACGATATGCCCAATGTTGGAATGGGGTTAAAGAAAGGTATGGGTGTTTTCCCATGGTGTGGTTTTGTGGTGTTTTCTGTTGCAGTACTGCACATTTCTCAACAATTAAGGAAATAGAAAGGAGCTTGTTGTTAAAGGTGTTGCAAGCGAGTAATTAATTGTTGTGTTTAAAGTCTTGCGCACTCCAAACACAAAAATTGATTACTCCCTTACTAAATAATTTATAATTGAATAATTAAAATAATATCATTTAATAATTAAAAGGAACTTGTTGTTAGTAAAGGCAATTTCACTGCATTGAAGGCCTATAACAGAAAAAAGGCAAAAAAACTGCACCTTATTACTTTTTTTTTTTAATATATACAACCAGACACTGATGCATATTCATGGCAGTAACAAAATACTGGTTGGATTCTGTTTATTGATATTGTGTCGTCTTTTGCATGTTTTTGGGGGACAGTTCTGTCCACAGCTTGTGGATTCACCAGTCCCCCTCAACCATTGAATTGCACATCTATTGCCCGAAAACCAGACAGAAGATTATGCATGCTCTAAGTCCTGCAGAAAATATGTTCAGTGTGGACTACTGACCGGATTTTCTATTAAAGTCTATGTGAAGGTTGACAGTCCGAAAAATCCGAAAACCATCTGAAAATCTGACCAAAATCCTTGCCGTGTGGATGGACCCTTACGTTTCTTTTTCTGTGCATTATAGAGACAGTCATCTTAACTGAGCTATTTTAGCAGCTTTGCAGCAGCTAAAGGACCCATAGAAGCCTGTAATCTGGAGATGATTCACTGACTTCTACAGGAAAGTTTTCTAGTTATGGGACTTAATAAGTGAATAAGTTACATTTCAGAGAGATGGAGATGGTCTACCTCCTATTGTGAATGGTGGATCCTGTGATGACGCATTCCCTATAACTAGTAGACCACCCAAAAAAATAAATAAAATTAGTTTCTTAAAAATAAGTGCAAGGTGTATGAAATTCATACATTTTGTACTTGCTCCAAATAAGCCCAAAATTGTTCTTATGATAGCAACTTTAATTATACGGCCAGTATAACTAAGACCATTTTTTTTTTTTAGAAAATTGGACGCATGAACATCATAAAAGATTGATCCAGTACTTTATAGTTACAACCACATTCAAAATACTTTGCATGAAACAGAGGTGTGTGTGTGCTTTTTGTTTGCAGCTAACACGCTTATCAGACAGACTAGTTATGCTCAATATTTTCTACACAAAACAGGGAGAGGTGCATATGCCCCACAAATGTCTATGTTCATTGCCATAGGTGTTTAGGAGTATATTCACATGACAGATTTTTCTGATGCAAAGTGAAAATCCATGGCAAAAATCAAGAGGCATTGCCTCAGATTTTTGCAATAGATTTGTATAGTGGTGGTTTTCATCTTAAAAAAAAAAGTGTTAACATTACTGCTTGTGTAATTTCATGGTGACTATGGGGACAGACAACAAAGATAACTTGATTATCCTTTAGAACTTTACATGAACAAAACAGCAGCAATGAAACCACAACATTAAGGCAGCCTTAAAAAGAACCTATCAAGCCCAAATGATGCTGAATTTCTGAGGAAAAGGCAGAGAAAATCTCAAAAATGAAACTGAAAGTCCTGCTGACCCCGCCAACATATAGTGATTGACAGTTTGCTCTGTACACACACTGATACCAGAAGAGCTGGAAATCGCTGTATGTGGACGGGGTTAGCAGGACTTACATTGTCTCTTAAGAAGTCTGGTCAGGATTTCCTTCACTTTTTACTCAGAAATCCTGCTCCAAATAAATTGGGAATTTGAAACCTGTAGCTCTCACAAAGGAAACAGGTTTTTGTCTATAACTAAAGATAATTACCTTTCCCAAATGGTGCAGGAACCGACTAGAGGAAAGGCCCTTCTAGACTTAATATTGACTAATAGACCTGACAGAGTAACAAAGGTTCAGGTTGAGGGGCACCTAGGGAATAGTGACCATAATATAATAAACTTCCATTTATCCTTCAATAGAGCTTTTTGTCATGGAGCCACAAAAACACTGAATTTGAGGAAGGCTAATTTTATCCTGCTTAGAGAGGCACTAAACTGTATTGACTGGGACAAGGTGTTTAAAAATAGCAGAACAAAAAATAAATGGGAGATCTTTAAAAACATCTTAGGCGCCCACTGTGAGAGGTACATACCATATGGTAAAAAAATAATTAGAAACAGGAAAAACCCAATGTGGATCAACAGAGATGTAAAGGAGGCAATAAAAAACAAAAAAGAAAGCGTTTCAGCTACTAAAACAGGAGGGCAGTGAAGAGGCACTAAGAAGCTATAGGGAAAAAATAAAGTGTGTAAAATAATGATAAAGGCAGCAAAGCTGGAGACAGAAAGACGTATTGCCATAGAAAGTAACACTAACCCCAAAATATTTTTTAACTATATAAATAGTAAAAAGATTAAAAAAGAAAATATTGGCCCATTGAAAAGTATTGAGGGAGAGACAGTAGAGGGCGATGAGAAAAAAGCAAACCTACTAAACTATTTCTTCTCCACTGTATTTATCAAGGAGGATGAGCTTCCTGTTGATGAGCAAAGGGAGGAGGTAAATTCCAACTTAAATGTTTCTTGTCTAACCCAGGAAGAAGTGCAGCTCCGCCTTAGGAAGATTAAAATAGACAAATCCCCAGGCCCTGACGGTATTCACCCACGTGTCCTAAGGGAGTTAAGTAATGTGATAGATAGGCCCCTATTTTTAATATTTATGGACTGTATAATAACGGGGTATGTCACAAAGGATTGGCGTATAGCAAATGTGGTGCCAATATTCAAAAAGGAGTCAAAAAGTGATCCTGAAAACTACAGGCCGGTAAGCTTAACCTCTGTTGTGGATAAAATGTTTGAAGGTTTTCTAAGAGATAGTATCCTGATATCCCCACGGAAAATAAATGTATAACGCCGTTCCAGCAGGGGTTTATGAAGGATCGGTCCTGTCAGACTAATCTCATCAGCTTCTATGAGGAAGTTAGTTCCAGACTGGATCGGGGTGAGGCACTGGATGTCTGTGGGCATGGCCCGGCATCGTGACTGACAGTTGTCATAGGAACCACTACATAGCAACAAGCTGTGTAGTGATTCCTATTGAATGAGAGATCTAAAGATCACTCCCCCTATGGGGAAAAGTTAAAAAAAAATGTTAAAAAGTAAAAAATGTGAAAAATAAGTAAAACACAAACACGAAAAATAAAATAAAAAACACGTACATCGCCCTTTTCCCCTTTACAAACGCCAATCGCCCCAAAAAAGATCAAAAATAAATGAAGTACCCATATTTGGTATCGCCGCGTGCGTAACGACCTGCTCTATAAATCTGTCATGTTAATTTACCCGTACGGTGAATGCCGTAAAAAAAAAAAAAAAAAAAAAATCACAAAATTTAAAAGATTTTTGTTCATCCCGCAGCACATAAAATGGAATAAAAAAGCGATCAAAAACCCCTATAAACGCCAACCTTGTGCCAATTAAAACGTCAGTTCATCCCGCAAAAAAAGTCCTTACACAGCTCTGTGTACGGAAAAATAAAAAAGTTATGGCTCCGAAGATAGCGATGCATAAATATTCTTTTACACACTAAAAACACTTTTTTTTTTTTTTGAAAGGTCTGAAAGGGAAATACCTCAAAGGGGGCTAACCTGTCCTTTGGGGTTCAAATTTTCTTAAAAAAAAACAAAGGGTGCCCCGGGAGAAAACACATCAAACATGCCTTCTGCTATGAAATCTTTCTGATTTTTTTCCCACAAAATGGTGGTTTTTTTATACTCTTTGAAATTTAATAAGGAGTATCACATTCTGGCTGTGGGGGTCTTTTGGGGCACGTCCTTACTAGGACCATTCCCACAGCTTCAGGAATGTCTAACACGGGGTGTAATTTTCTGACTAGGCGCCACTGGATTACCACATCTATACAAATACAAAAGACGGCCATTTGTTTAAAACATTAATAACAAAAGGTATACATAATTTTTTACATGCTGTACTATATAAGTATGTGCCTATCAGTATATATAAATATTAAAAATATTAAATATTATATGAATGGGGAGGTATATTGCTAACTAAACTTAAAAAGAACAAAAAGGGACACCACAAAATTAAAACCTTTGCTCCCACCCACAACAGTCCCCCCTTGGACTTTTGTTCTCTTTTTTTAATCTTTTCCCTTCCTCTTTCCCTATTCTGTCTTTTTACGGAAGAGCTCCCCCCAACAAGGGCGGCCCCGCATCCCTAAACGCCTCTCACCCTACACCTCTAGGTCAAATTCTTTATGAGAGTCGGTTTGCAGAGGGGAGAAATGATTTCCGGAGCACTTCTGATGCAATGGCCTCTCAGGGGATATGTCAATGTCCACACATCTAGGTGTAGGGCTTTGGGACACTGAAGGGTGGGGTAGGTCCGTCATCATAGGGGCCCCCCCGGGGACACTGTTATCAGATGGGATTTCTGGTCCACAGCTTTCACAAATAGTTTCCTCAAAAAAAGGGAGAACACAACAGACATTTAGAGAAAGAATTAGAGCACAATCAATATAGAAATCCTATCTGGGCAAGCATTCCCTCCAAACCCCTTAGACCAGAAGTAACCCTTTCTCCCAGGGGTGTCTATCGATTACTTTTTAAATTCTTCGAAGACATCTAGCTTCTAATGGCCACAGGACCTTCCCATTGGCCCGTTTTAGGGGGGATACAAGTACAGCGGGTTTTTCTCCTTTTTGGGGGACAGTGATTGTCGGACAGAGATTCAAACCCCCGCGGGCCCACTTTTTTCCCTCCCTTTATCTCATGGGGGACCCCCCTTTGGGCCCCTATAGCATCAATAACCATGGGGGTCGAAGCTGCCCTTTGTGGAGGCTTTCCTTCTCCCCCGGGCTTGATTGTGTCACTATTTTTGACCCCTCACTCAATATATGGCTCCGGGACATAATCCCACCACAGCCCCTCCAAAGGGTCTTCTATTAGTTTTTGGGCATGCTTTCCCCTTGGTACTCCCGTTCTCAACAGGTTTCCAGTCTTTATCAACCCTCATCCTGTGATAGGGGGTTTCCCCTTTTCTTCCCCTTTAAGGCAGTCTGTGTCTATACCCCAAAAATAGTATTCCCCTGTTTTCCAACCCAAGCCCCAGTATAGCAAGAGGGCCCCAGTACTTCTCCATCACACCCCCAAATATATGCAGGGGTTTCTGCCCAAGTTTAAAACAACATAACAACTTAACATGAGTAAACGCAGCATCTGCCTCATCTCCGGGGCTGGAGCTTTTGTAGTGCGATGCTTTGGATCCTTTGGCTTTCCCCACCTTGACGGTGTGGTCGTGGTCAGCCAGGACTTGGTACGGCCCCTCAAACCTCGGCTCTGGGGTTTTACACACAAACTTCTTTTCGAACCCCAGTTCCAGGCTGTAGCTTAGAGCCAACTCTGATCGGGGACCCGGGAAGGGAAAATTAAAAACTTTAGCAACAACTTTTTAACCACGCAGAAAAATAGGCAAAAAATCTTTTTGTAGCTACAACTGCTGGGGAAAATATGTCCTCCCTTTGGGGGCATCCCAAACAGGATCCATGGGTGAGAGAGCTAACTTTTTTTGGGGTTGTCCCTACTCTAACCGGGTATGGCAGACTGGGGGCCAGGGCATACGTTTCCTTGCCATTTTAAGCCCCGGTTTTCAGAATCCCTTTTCCATGTTTTCCCTTTGACTACAAGCGGTAAGCGCCCGGGAAGCAGGGGTCCCCCCCTTACTCAATATAGCCCGTCTTTTTCGTTCTTTTGCTCCCTTCTTTTTCCAGCTTTCCTTTTCTTCATGGAGTTGTTCCTGAAAATCTTGGCCACAGTCTCCTTCGGGTTGGGTGCAAGTTTCCCCCGCACCGACAACTGATTGCTTCCCCTTTCTCTTTCCCCTGCCCCTTTTTTTGGCGTTTGGTCAGCCAAGTGGTTGTCTTTGTATTCAGTTTCCCAGGCCCTTGGTTTTCATTATAGCCACTTTTGGGGGCAGCAGCAGTGCATTCATCGGGCCCGGAATGGCTTGTCCATGTTTTCACTGGGGTTCCCCGCACCGTGAGAAATCCCGTGCTTTCCAAATAGGTTCAAAGTCATGGGCGACCCCGAAAAAGCGATCTTGAGTCCGTAATATTTTGGTCTTTTTTTGCCCTCGCCAAAACGTCATGTGCCGTTTTCTTGGGCTGACTATGCAAGGGCAGACTTCTTGTTTCCCCAACACTGCGTGTATGTGCTCACGGAAAATCCCGGGAAAAATCGCCTGCCGGCCCTGAAATCTGGATCCATCCAAAAAAAGACCCAATATCCAATTCAAATGAAAGGTTTCCATTTTCTGATTTCTAAGAAATCATAGTTTTCTTATGTGAACCGGATTCTCAAAATTCCTTTTTCACCCTCTTTTCCCCCCTTGGGGGAAGGGGGAAGTAAGGGGCTGGTTTAAGAACACAACAGCGCAGAAGAGTGACTTTACCCGGCGGGAGGGAGAACACTGAACCTGAACGCTGTGCTGTGAAAAATTTTGCGGTTAAAAATGGCAGAGATGTCCAGGGGCCAAAAGGATGGGGGGGCTGCTGACTAAATACCGTGTTTTATCCAGCAGCACTTGGGCTGCAACTACAGCGTAAAGGGAA
Source organism: Phyllomedusa bahiana (assembly GCA_025379985.1). Lineage (NCBI taxonomy): Eukaryota > Metazoa > Chordata > Amphibia > Anura > Hylidae > Phyllomedusa > Phyllomedusa bahiana. Next base: position 16,868 of record JAODAL010053032.1, read on the forward strand.
GGGTCCTCCCCTTGCAGCTGAGTCCAGTTTTTGCAGAGTAGTATCCAACTGGTCTTTTGGGCCCTGCAGGGCCTGTGCTGGGAACCCCCAGGGCTTTCCCTTTTCCCTTTCCGATACAAAGAGCTTAAAGGTCTTCTGTAAAAACCGGATGCCTAGTGCGGGGGCACTGGCAATAGTTTTCTTAAAATTTCGGGGAAGGACTTAAGAACTCATCAAGGTGGAAGGGAGTTGATTCATGCCCCATACCAAATTTTCACGAGAGGGATATCCCTGTCCTATGGATGCTGGGGTTTAGGAATAGGACAGACATCAGGGAACAGGGGCCGAGTATCTGGGTTTTGGTTTCTCCTCTCTTTATTTGCGGGGGGGAAACCCGTGTCCGTCTGTTGCAGTTCAAGCAAGTAACGGGGGTTTTGGCTTTTGGGTCCAGGTCCCTCATAACGGCCCCCATCACAGGAAACAACCCTTTATCCTCATATCCCCAGGCAGATTGTTCCAATGCCCTTTTGGGAACGAAGAAAACCCCATCTTTTGGAGATCTTTTTACTCAGGCCCAACCTTTTTGCTGTTCTTGTGGTTCCAGCAGGCCAACCCCAAAGGCCCTGTGGTTTTTTCCCAAAAAAGAAATCACAAAAAAAGAGAACATCGAGGGGAATCCGTGCATCATATTTCCACTGTTTCCCCCTTTTTCCTGATGAAATTGTCGTGTCAACGCCTATCTGAAAGCTTTCCCCACCCCATTGTTTTTTAGCTGTTCACAACATTACACTCTGGAGGCAGCATGATCTCATCCAATTACGGTTTATGAGGGGATTTGGCCACAAGGGCCCGCTGAATCCCCGCTTTAACCTCTGCAAAAGGGCCAAATCTTCCCCAAATTGCTGTGTATTTTTTTGCTTATCTTGGGTATCTTCCTGAATAGGGCATAGGTTGTTTCTCGGGTCCGGGAAAATTTCACTTTTTAAGACAGACATTTTACTCGGGGGAAAGTACATAATATGTTTTTGGGCCTTCGCACCCCCCCTTGCAGTGAGTTTAAGATCGGGGTCTCCGTATCAAACCTGAGCCCTTCCCTGGCAGCTGACTGCCTTCTTGGGGGTCTATGCAGTGGGGCCAGTGGTGGCCCCTGCCCAAAACAAGCCGAATATTTTCTTCTTGTCGTATACCCATCCCTCTTTTTCCTCCTCCCCTTTTATCCTCATCTGTTAGAGCCCGCTCCCACTGTATCTTTTCCCCCAGTACCATAAGGTTCTCCCGTGTAGGGCTGGTGGGGCCCGGCGCCATATATCCCCGTATCTGCATCCATAATTTGGGCATACATACTATGTCTACCCTCTTTGCCCAGGAAGTGAAAGTGGTGACCCAGGAAAGGGCGGCATTAACCCGAAGGGAAAAGGATTGAATCCTAATGGGAGCATAGGCAGGGTGGAGTAGGAATAAAGGAAGGGGGGGCATGGGATAAAGGTTCAGGTGTTGGGGTGTACTTGGAGGTGGACAGAAAGGGGTGGTTAAAAGGGGGGAGGGGACTTGTGTCACAGGGGGCTTTTTTCTGGGGGGTGGTTTCCCCATTTTTGCAGGCCCCGTTCTGTCACAACCCCCGATTTTTGCTCTCCCCCCCAAACAAGTCCCTCCCCATTACGGGCGTCGGCACATATTCACACTTTTTCCTTTTTTTTCAGAAACTCTCCTGGGGGATGATACAAATAGGGAGTGCCCCCCAGGGGCCCCACCCCTTATAATCCCTCTAATTACACTGTCCGGGGTTTAGCCCAACAAAATTCCAAAATCCTTCAAACTACCTCTTTCTGTATCAACCCCCAACACTTCCATTCTCTCCAAATGCTTTCTGAGGTCTAAATCACACTTCAGTACTTGCAAAAACCTTTTAGACTACTTCATTTACTTTAAATAACAATGAGACTCTTATCTAACTTCTTACACCTCTCTAAAACCAGCAGATGGGCCCTGCATAAACTCAAAACCCCCATACCAAAACTTCTTTGTTTTTTTTTTTGTTTTCCCCAAAATCCCTCTTACATTTACAGGACTAACACGACAAAACTGATTTAAGTTATAGAAACCGATGCAGCACGCTTTTCTCAAACCTTCCCCTACACCAAAAGGAAAGCCGAATTTAATATTCCACCATCAAATGAATTCTCAAATTTATCACAAGATGCTTTTTTTTCCCCCAAAGTGACCATTCCTCTCCACCGCAGGGACTTAGATCTCCCCTGTTACTACCCCCGGGGAGATTTCTCAAAAAAAAAGCTTTTTGCTCTGTTCCAGTGCCTTAACAAAATTGGGCCCCCGTCTGCTTTCAAACAGTTCCAAAAAATTCAATACACAAAAACAAAAATCCCCACAAGGAGTTAATTTGACAGGGCATGGTTCAAAAGCAAAGGGCCGACATCGTTCCCGTCTGCGGCCTAACAACAACCGAATGAAAAATAGTACAGCTCCCCCTAGACAAACGGGGCTGCCGGATAAGCAAAGTTTTAAAACTCCACTTACCCGACAGATATTCAAAGAGCGTGGCGCCTTTATCTCTCCCCTGCAACCCCATAAAAGCCACCCTTAGTTTTCGGTTAATAAATCAGATCCAACCCCGCCCCCCGTTTTCAAGGGGACATCGAAATGGAAAGTACCTTAAAGGGGCTATCCGTCCTTGGGGGGTTCAAATTTTTAAAAAAATAACAAAAAGGGTGCACCGAGAAAAAACCACAACAGCCTTCTGCATGAAAATGCTTTCGATTTTATTCAAAAAAGGGGTTTTTTTTTACCTCTTTGCAAATTAGTAATAAGGATAAAACTGTAGTGGGTTTTGAGGGTCTATTGGCACTTCCTTTTCTTGGACCCCTCCTCACCTTCAGGGAAAGTCTGAACAAGGGTAACTTCTTTACGGCGCCCTTGGATTACACGAGATCTATAAAACTCTACAGACGGGCCATTTTGTTTTTAAAACCCAAAAAACAAAAGGTATACATACAGTTTTTAATGCTAAATTTAAAATGGCCTAACCAGAATATAATAAATATAAAATATATATATATATATATAATAAATATATGACATAAAAATATATTATAAAAATATAATTAATATATTATTTAAATTTTATATATATAATATATATTATATAAATTTTTATGTAATAAAATTATATTGAGGTATTACTAACTAATACATTAAAATAAGACACAAAGGATACACACATAAATAACCTTTGCTCCCATCCACAACATTCAGCATAAAAAAAAAAAATAAATTTGGTATCACCATAACGTTTTCGACCCCAAAAATAAAGCTAACTTTTAAAAGGTACGCCGGGGAGCCTTAAAAGTAAAAAACACTACTAGAATGCAGTATTTTTTTCACTCTGACTTCCAAAAAGCAGATTTAAAAAATATCAAAAAATCTTGCCCCCAAAATGAAACCAATAAAAACATCAACTCATCCCGCAAAAAAAAAAGAAGTAACAAAAAAAAAAGTTATGGTTCAGCTATGGCGATGCAAAAATTGGTTTTCCTGTTTTAAATAAAAGTGTTTTTATTTTATAAAAGCATAAAAAAAAAAAAAAAAAATACAAATTGGTTTTTTGCTTTTAAATTTTATGACCGCGATAAAGCAGCATTCATATCTAAAGCAGATGCCGCTATAAAAATAAAAAAACACTACCGGATTTGCTGTATTTTGTTCAAAAGCCTCACAAAAACCTTTTTTAAAAAAGGAAAAAAGGTTGTATTGCCCCCTTGATGGTAACAATAAAAGCATCAAAACACCCTGCAAAAACAAGGCCCCTTTCACAGCTCTGCACACAGCAAAATAAAAAGTTTTTAAAAGTCAGAATAGGACAACATAAAAACGCAATTTTTTATAGACCTATTTCTATTGTGTAAAAGTAATAAAACATAAAAAAAGATATAAAATTTAAACCATTGCAATTGTACCGACCCCCATAGTAAAGTTATCACATCAGTTACACTGCACGGCGAACGCTGTAAAATTGAAGCCCAAAAACAATGGCGGAACTGTGTTTTTTCCCCCCATTTTCATGGCCCAATGCTAAAAAAAAAACGATGGAACACCTGTGTGCCGAAAATGCACAATACACCCCTAGATGAGATCCATGAGGGGTGTTGAATCTAAAACGGGGCGACTTCTGGAAGATTACACCTGTTCTGGTTCTTTGGGGTCTTTGCAAATGCGACATGGCCCCACTAAAATCTGTGCTCCAAAAGCCAAATAGCACTCCCTCCCTTGTACGCCCTGCCATGCGCCCAAACAGCAGTTTACATCCACATGTAGGGTATTGCCAAACTTGGATGAAATTGTGCAACAAATTTTTAGGTGCTTTTTTTCCAGGATTCCTTGTAAATATGAAACATTTTAAGCTAAAATTGCAGATTGTTGGAAAAAAATAAATTTTTAATTTTCACAGCCTAATGCTAAAACTAATTTGTGAATCACCTGTGGGTTGAATATACTCACTGCACCCCTGGATATATACCTAAAGGGGTTTAGTTTCCAATATGGGGTCTTTTTAGGGGTGTTCATTAAGTTTTAGCACCTTAGGGTGTCATCAAACCTGAAATGGCGCCTAAATAAAATCGTATTGAAAATGAGACCCCAGAGTCCAGTAGGTGCTCCTCCTATTCTGAGGCTTGTGGTTGAGCCAAATAGTGCACTAGGGCCACATATGGGATATCTCTAAAAACGGCAGACCTGGGGGAATCGATATTACGTTGCATTTACCTAGTCACATTTACCGTATTGCAGTGAATAATAGATAAATATTGAAAGCCTGTCTTCTGCTCCCTGTGGCCTCTCTGGCGGCTGCAGAGGATAGGAGACAGGCTATTGGAGGCAGGAGTTGCCCTTAGGCCTGCCTCCTGGGCTGGCCACCTCTAAAACAGGGTGCAGGGGGCAGGAGTGATGGTCTTGCTCCCTGTCTCCTGCCCCCTGCAGTCTCTGGTGGTCACAGGGGGCTGGAGACAGGCTGCATGGAACAGAAGCTGAACAGCTGGGTGGCACTCCATCCCCCAAGGGTGTCACTCACGTTTCCTATTATGGAACTTGGGGTGTTGCCTGTGGGTGATGGCTGTCATTCAACTTCTCTGCATGCTGAATAGGCTCCCCAGGCTATGTATTTGTATTTGTGCAATGTTTCTGTTTATTTATAGGTTTCCCTTTTAGACTACTTTGGATTGTGTGGAATACTTAGAATTGGATAAACCTTGGATCTATTTTTTTTTTCAATAAAAAAGGGCTGTTTACGTGGAGTGTTTATATAAATAATGTTTTTTTTTGTGTGTATTCTGTCTATTTTAATTCCTGTGTTAGTAACGGAGGTATCTCACTGGGGCTTGGTGTCAGCCAGTAGTGGTTTTTGTCACCACAAGACTTAACTAACCCTGTCTCACTATTACCTCAGTACCAAATGCACCAGGAGTACTGGGAAGAGCCAGGTAACCATCAGAAGCGGACCCTCTAATATGAAGGTCCGCTTCTGGGTCAGGGAAAGGACTAGTATCCATGGACCTTCACATTCTGATAGTATGAGGCTGCAGCTGTTGGTTTTACTCTGGCTGGTAATGGAAAATGTTTATTCCCAAAAAAATATTTATCTATTGAGAATCTAAACATAGGCATCAACTGTAGTGATTACAGTAGTTGCCCATTTTTGGATTCTTAAATGAATGAATGAATAAATGATTTAGCCTGCCAAGGTAAAACTGACAAATGCAGTATGATACTAACAGGATGAAAAGATCCATGGATACTGGAACTTTCCCACCCTAAAAATACCAGCCTGCAGCAACCCCAGAAGCAGGCCATCACAGTACACTGGGTACTGCAGTAATAGTGACATGTGGGTGGGGTCAGCCTTTTGGTTGCAAAAACCACTGCTGACTGACATTAAGCATGAGCGATAGTAGTAGAGAGGCGTCTGACAGATACCCGCATTACTAACACTGGAATTAAATGGGGGGTGGAGACACAAAAAACTTTTATTAAAAAAAAAAAACACTCCCAGGCAACAGCCCTTTTTCACCGCTTTGTTAAAGAAATCAATCCAGTGCTGGTCTGGCATAGTTAAAATAAAAACATTAAAAATAATTACCATACTAAACTCCATCCCCTGAACCCCCCTAAAATCATGATTGCAACTGATCATCTGGGGGTGCAGGGTACAGAATTCAACCTGTACAATATGCTTCTGAGGGGTACAGACCACAGCCGCAGCACAATCTCCAGGGGGATGCTCCTCTCCCCTCCCAAGGAAATTGTGCCTATAAGCTGTGCTCTGTATCTCCCTCTCCCACCATTGTGTTATGTATTCTAGTACCTACACAAAATAAACTCTCCACCTATCATCCCATAAACCCTCTACTACCTTCACCTAATACCCCATAACCCCTCACCTCCCACTATTACTCCCCTTCACCTAACACCCCTTATTCTCACCACCTTCATCTTACCTCTTAGCCCCCTCACCTTCACCTATCAGCACCCCAACTATCATCTCATAAACTCCTCCCCACATATCACCCCAAAGCCCACACACCTCCACATATAACTCACTTCCACCTCCACCTATCACCTCATAACATTCTCACCTCCACCTATTACCCCATAACCTCCAAGTTGAGTTGTACAGAAGGGGGAACACAAGTAGGAAAGTGCTGGAAAAATTAGAATTCTAAGATTTTTTTTTATGGTAAATTCTGCAGGGAGTCCCTGGATGTAACTGCACTGTAATCACTTATATGTCTACATAGCCTGTGTACACTGGTATCAACCACTATAAGGTCACTGAATAGGGCACAGTTTGGTGGCATCTCCTAGTTTTCCTAGATGCTAAATAGGTTATCCAGTGTCCAGGAAAGCTGGGGGACGCCAAACCACCTCAATTAGCTTTCTTCCAGAGCCATTACACAGATGGGTGTAGTAAGTGTTTCCTTTTGTAAGGAGGCATGGCTTGTTACAAAAAGGGCATGCAGCTTCAGACTCTCCCTGAAGCCAACTTTCAAAAAAGTATCTAAGCAGCTTCCTGCTCGACTAGCTCTTTCTATTCCTAGCCTTCTCGCTCGGGCACCCTCTTCCTGTAGCTTTCAATAGTTTTACATTTTCTTTAGGTCCACCCTGTGTGGCCTCTAAAGAGAAGTTTTGCAGTTTTCTATATTGACTGTCCTGCATCTCTAACTTGATACTTCTCCATCTCTTCGAGCTATTCCAGCGATTTTTGTGGACTGCTACAAACATAACAGAATATCTATCCACAAATTGACTTTACTAGGGCCCACAACTATTGTGTAAGCTTAAAAATATAACTGCATTATTGATAATTTCCTACTAAATTTATTAAATATCATTACAAATCAAAATTAAATAGATACATTTTAACTACCCAATGTAAATAACTTTTCATAAAATTGTATTTACTAAATTATAATATCCTATCTTTTCATCTATCAACATTGTGTATTTTAGTGTTTTCCTAATCTCACTTGTTTATTGAACTTCCTTTTTCAGATAATACTGTTTTAGAAAGCATCAGAAACATCAATAATACATAACCTTAAAGCCCAGAATAATTTGTCCCTGGCAAGTGAGATCAGCAGGTCAACTATAACGTACAACATATTTAAAAGTAATCTTAATTATTAATGTGTCTCCTAGAAAGAACTATATAAATGTTTCCGTGTATAAAATATTTATTAAAACTGAGCCAAAAGTATGTGAGTCCCCTTTCTAGCCTGACCAATTTAGCCACAATCAAGAATATACTCATGAAATCTCCTAAGGCCAACATATAGAAGAATAAAGATTACTTAAAGATTCTAGGCTTAATACATGGTCCTATCATAGTATACCAGTTTTCCAAAAGGAGTTTGGAAAATAACTGCCCTGCTCCGGTCAACTGTATTATAAGTTGAAATATCTTGGAGCAGTAGTAGCTCATTTATAAGTAGTAAGGTGAAAAACTTGCTCCAGTGAACAGAACAATGCTGCAATACATTGAACCGCCGCTACTTAACCCTTCCTAACAGCCGGTCATAATAATATGAGTCTTCATTTTTTTCCTCCTTGCCTTCCAAAAGCCATAACCTTTTACTTTTTGATCTACATAGACATATAAGGGGTTGTTTTTTGTTGGACCTCATTCATTTGGATGCCGTGACCACAATCGCCACCACGACTCAGGGGTTAAACAGCAGGGAATGGAGCCAGCTGCTATCTTTGCTGTTTAGATATGTGTGTCAGTTGCTTCTGAAATGGGTTCAATACGTGAGCCATCTTCATACTGGTTTTCCCTAAAAATAAGACATCCCCCGAAAATAAGACCTGCTGCATTTTTTTTCAAGCTTAGAAATATAAGGCCTCCCCTGAAAATAAGACCTAGCAGAAGTCATTGCTACAGCTCCCCCAACACCATACATTAGTGTTAGTAGAGCATTTAGATAGCATACATGGTAGTCTCCCATTTACCTTGTACGGAAGGCAACCTGAACAAGTGGTGCTCATTTAACCCCTTACCGACATTTGCCGTACTCATACGGCAATGTCGGGTAGGGGTTCCCGCAAATTGCCGTATGAGTACGCACGGCAATCTTGCGCCTCACAACAAGCGCGCAAGATCGCGGATGAAACCAGGTATATTACCGCGGCACGCCGCAAACCCCCACGGCCCGGACCCCCGC
>JAODAL010053033.1:0-25570 GCA_025379985.1 Phyllomedusa bahiana
CAGAGTGAAAGAGGGGGATGCACCATTCCTAACAAGGTGGCTCAAGGTAACTTTCTTTCGTGATATCTTAGGTTTTGGAGCTTCTTGTTTATCTGTGGAATGACTCAATTGGTATATATTTTATATTTTTTTTCAGTATTATCATCATTTCCTTAATGAATGAACTAGAGGAAGTCATACAGGCCAGATAAGTAGCTATCTTGCATATCTTTAAATTGCCTGTGTCAGTACAAACCTCTTTTGCATTATCTTCATTGAGATGTCTTGAATGCCCTTCTGTGTCATTATAATCTCTTGCATTGTCTTTGTTGATATGCTTTTTTGTGTGTCAGTACAAACTGATCTTGCATTGTTGTCATTTGCATGCTGGATACATTTTTTGTACTAGTGACATATCTTTCCCTATATTATATCCCCTGAGGAGATCCTATTGATTAGGGAGGATCGAAACATGTTGGGAGTTTCAATTGTGAGGGATTAATAGGGCTTTTCTAGTAAGGGATAGGTTCGTGACGGGACCGTCCTTTGTTTCGGGACGATAATCCTGGTTTAGGCAGCAGAGTATTAGCTACCTAGGGATTAATAGTGTTATCACAGCCGTTCCTTTATCTATGGTATCAGTTTTAATTGTCTATTCCTCTGGATTAGAGGTTTTTGTCGCCACTATATTTTTATTGGTATATACATTAAAAGTTATATTTTAATTTGTTCTCTCCCTGTTTAGGGATTTGTTGTTTGATCTTGATAAGTGAGAACAGTGGCCTTATATTTAGGACCATAACTAGGGTTGTATTCTGTATAATTTTTCTTGGTATGGCCGGTTTTTTGTCGCAGGGCAGTAATTTTGATGAGTGGTCATTGGAGGCGAAAGACGTTTTTTCAGATAAGGTTTACCTACAACAGAAATATGTCCCTACCTTCAACATCGCATTTAGGGAATTGACCCGTATTTATAAGGAACAAATAACATGTTGGTGGGAAGTAGAGAGTTTGGATAATTATATCAAACACAATATAGTGCCAAGAGGTTTAAGAATTACTCTAATTCCCTCAAGTCGCACTAGATCTCCCTCGTTCTGTAATAAATGGGAACAGGAGGCGACTCAAAGTTCAATTCGTTTCAGAAATTGTTTTGGAGAAAGGGAATTTCACTTGAAGAAGAAAATTTTAACAAAAATTTTTCAAAAAAACAGAATTTGTAAAAAAGGAAAAACAACTAAAATTACCTTTGAAGACATAAATACATCTAAGTTAGAAAAACTTAAACAATTTCTGCGTGATTTGGCAGACTTGAGGGGAAAAAAACCCTATACTTTAGTGGTAAAAAAAAACTCATATAGAGAATCTCCCCACGGAGCCCATCCACTGAAACCGTTATCTCGGGAATGAGAGAGACCCGACTATGGAGCCCCGATAAGAGTACCAGATCGGGGGAGAAGGTAGGAGAGGTGGAGAGGTGCAAAAATGCTACAATTCCCTGGATTCAAAAAATATACGAAAAAAGGGAAGAGTGAAGAGGTATACAAATACTAAATGAACCTAGACTGGATACAATGGGACCCGGGTTAAAACCTGTCGAAAGATCTTAAAGACGTTGAAAAAGTTTACTATGAAAGGGGACTGACTTTTGTACCGACATCTAATTTTAATCTTTTTAAATTTGGGGACCCTGATCTAATCTTTTGCAAAAAAAACGCGCTGGCATAATTTTTGCACAAGAGACAAAAAAGAGTGTAAGGAACTTTTTATTCCCTTTATTTTCTTGAAGACGTTTGCCTGCAATGGGTTTCTGAAAATTTATTGAAGATACTGGTAAAGGACCTTTTACTGAACTTAAATAAAGTCAGAAAATGCCACCCATTGGCGATATCATTTTTGATGTCTTCTTGATTCCCCCCAAAATTTTGAGAAAATAAAAGGAATTTATGTAACAAAAGCAACTCCCAATAGAGAATTCATTCCTATTGCATTAAGAGGAAATATTAGAAGCGCACAAACCCCCGAAACTGAAACACCACTTTAGTGTTCACAATTTTTTTGAGCAAGGAAAAGAGCATTGACTTATAAGAAATGAACCTGTGCCAAAATCAATAGGAAAAGGTGTCTTGGGGGGAGATGGTTTTTTAAGTGCAGGTATAAACTGCTGTGCCCTTTAAATCAAGACAGCAAAGGCCCGATTAATGGGACTTTTATTCTTTTAAACAAAACTGGGTAAGTGTCAACAATGCCTTCAGTGCCGGCAGCTTGCATTGAGCACTCAGTTGGAAATAAAACCGAAGGGTTTATGGGATATGAAACCCAGCATACCCTTGTGGAAACTCAGAATAGATGTCAGTAAAATATACATCAAAAGTAGTAGAATTTCTTTTACCCCTGGATGCCACAGGCTTGTGTTCCAAATAATACCTTTTACTTTCACAGACTGGGACTTTAGGTTTGGTTAGTTACCGACTTAAAATCTCTTTATATTATGGTTCAGGCATCTCCTTTTGTAACAGTGGAATATTTGCAACACTGTCATTTGCCTCAGAAAGGACTGAGACCTTTTGATGGTGTCACCTTAATTTTGTCACAGGACCTTCTTTATATAGAGGGGCGCGATAACTTGTGAATCAACATTGAATCCACCTTGTGTTTCAAGTTGACCCTTGCATAGCATTAAGAAGTTCAAGCAATATTGAGTTTTTTTATGTGTGAAATGGTTTAAAATGATGTGAAACAAGGACCTTCTGCTTGTAAAGCCGACATGAGACCACAACACTATGAAACCAATCGTTGGGAGATGTGTCACTTGCTACCCATGTGATTGCCATGGAATTAAAATATGAATGCAGTTGGCCTTAGTTGGCTGAGTGACAGTTTATTTCGTATATATTCTTTTAAAGTGTAGAATCCCAAAAGAATTGTTTGCTATGAGAGGAATGAAATCCTGAAGCTCACTGTTTTCTTTTACCACATGTTTTCTCATGTACAGTAGATCTCATATGTATTTATCATGCGAGGCAACGATATTCAGATGTGCATAAGTTTGAACAAGGCATCTAACAAGTATGTGGAAAGCAAACATGAATTTAATGGGGACATGACAGCAGACTTACTGCCTGGCCAAGCGGTGGGATAACACTACATTATAAAAAGCGAAGGTTTAAGGGCTTTTCGGTTAGCCAATTGGTGGGTGTAAACATTATGTCTTCCAGGAGCCATTTTACACCAAATGGTATATTTAGGTTTCGGTGTCTGACAAATGAAACGCTTTTTTTTCTGATGATATGATAGCAGCCTTTTATTTTAATGGTGGTGAGCAGTAGAGATTGGATAAACTTTGAGAGGAGTAAATTGTAATAGATTGACTTTGTATTTGAATAGTTCTGTCATGGAAGTCAGTAGCGTCTCATGAGTGCCTCTTAGTTGTATTAAAATTTGTGGGAAGAATAGATGTGGAAAAATGCATTTAAGAAGTTTAAGGATTTAATTTTGTGGGTTCAAAAAAACTAAGAATACACAATGGTTTCACTGGGGATTGAACCCAGGACCTTCTGCGTGTAAAGCAGAGTGATAACACTACACTATGAAACCGCATGTTCAAGAAGTTCACTTGGACCCAATGATGCTTCAGTTGGTGCGGTGCTAGGCGCATTTTAAAAACAAAGTAAGAAAAGTTTAATGTGAGAAATTCAACGTTTTCTCTTCCAGACACAAAAGTAGCTTGACGTTTCAAGAGCGGAATCCCGCAAAAATGATTGACTTTTAGAGGAGGTAAATATTCAAGTGTCAATGGTTATCTTTACTGCATATGCAATAAAAAGCGGGTTGAATGAGATGGACTCAGGTGGATCTCTACATTAATGAGTACAGGGGCGAGGGTTGGCGGATGTGAGACAATTAAACGTATAGATTTTTTATCCATTTTAGGTCAACATTCTACAAACTTCAGCAGCATTGGCTTTTATTTTCCATGGAAATTTTTGAAAAGAAGGAAAAGTGTGGTTTCACTGGGGATTGAACCCAGGACCTTCTGCGTGTAAAGCAGATGTGATGACCACTACACTATGAAACCCAGGTGTGGCTTTCTTCTTCCCTGACCTGCAATACTGTATGTATGCCAGTGCTACACTTTTTATATAGATTTTTGGGTTTTATGGCTATTTGGCAGATTTAAACTTTCTCCAACTAGAGAATATCATTCCATATTGTATTAAAAGGGGCAATATTTTGACGCGCACAATCCTCCGAAACTGTAACACACACTTCTAGTGTTCACACATTTTTTTGAGCACAGGGAAAGAGCATCTGACTTATAAGAAGTGAACCTGTGCCAAGAGCGAATAGGCAAAAGGTGTCTTGGGGAAGGAGATGAGTTTTGAAGTGCAGGTTTCAAAGCTGCTGTGCCCTTTAAATCAAGACCGGCAAAGCCTGATTAATGGGACTTTTCTTCTTTTCAACAAAACTGGGTAAGTGTCAACCATGCCTCAGTGCCGGCAGCTTTCATGAGATCTCAGTTAGAAATAAAACCGAAGGGTTTATGGGATATGAAACCAGCAGTACCCATGTGGAAACAAAGAATAGATGTCAGCTAAAATATTCCACTCAAAAGTAGAAATGAATTTTCTTTTTACCCTGGATGCCACAATGCATTGTGTTCCAAATAATACTTTTACTCAGACTGGAACTTAGGTTTGGTTAGTCAGAACTAAAAATCTCTTTATTCTATGTTCAGCATCTCCTTTTTGTAACAGTGGAATTGCAACACTGTCGTTTGCCTCAGAAAGGAGTGAACTTTGATGGTGTCACCTTAATTTTGTCACAGGCCCCTTCTTTATGTAGAGGGGGCTGCGATAACTTGTGCATCACATTGATCACCTTGGGTTTCAGTTGACCTTGCATGAGATTAAAAAAGTTCAAGCAATTTTGAGCTTTATTTATGTGTGAAATGGTTTGAAATGATGAACCAAGGACCATCTGCTTGTAAAGCAGACTATGATGACCACTACACTATGAAACCAATCCTTTTGGGAGATGTGTCCCTGCTACCCAACTGTGATTGCCATGGAATTAATATGAATGCAGTAGCTCATAGTTGGCTAGTGACAGTTTAATCTTTATGTCTTTTAAAGAGTAGAATCCCAAAAGAATAGTTTGCCTAGAGAGGAATGAAATCCTGAAGCTCACTGGTTTTATTTTACCCACATGTTTTCTATGTACAGTAGATTCATATGTATTATCGTGCCGAGGCAAGATATTTTAGGGTGCATAAGTTTGAACAGGGCATTAACAAGTTTGTGCAAAGCAACATGGATTAATGGGACATGACAGCAGGACTTACTGCCTGCCCCAAACGGTGGGATAACAACTACATTATAAAGCCGAAGGTTAAGGCTTTTCGGTTAGCCATCGGGGTATCAACATTATGTCTTCCAGGAGCCATTTTACACAAAAGGTAATTTAGGTTTCGGTAGGGACAAACTGAAACGCTTTTTTCTCATGATATGACTAGCAGCCTTTTATTTTAATGGTAGAGCAGTAAGAGATTGGATAACTTTGAGAGGAGTAAATTGTTAATAGATTGACTTTTGTATTTGAATAGTTCTGTCATGGAAGTCAGATACCGTCTCATGAGTGACATCTTAGTTGTATTAAAATTTGTGGGAAGAATAGATGTGGAAAATGCATTTAAGAAGTTTAAGGATTTAATTTTGTGGTTCAAAGAACTAAGAATACACAATGGTTTCACTGGGGATTGAACCCAGGACCTTCTGCGTGTAAAGCAGACGTGATAACCACTACACTATGAAACCAGCAGTTCAAGAAGTTCACTTGGACCCAATGATGCTTCAGATGGTGCGGTGCTAGAGCGCATTTTAAAAACAAAGTAAGAAAAGTTTAACTAGTGAGAAATTCAACGTTTTCTCTTCCAGACACAAAAAGTAGCTTGACGTTTCAAGAGCGGAATCCCGACAGAATGATTGACTTTTAGAGGAGGTAAATATTCAAGTTGTCAATGGTTATCTTTACCTGCATATGCAATAAAAAGCAGTTGAATGAGATGGAATCAGTTGGATCTCTACATTAATGAGTACAGGGGCGAGGGTTGGCGGATGTGAGACAATTAAACGTATAGATTTTTTATCCATTTTAGGTCAACATTCTACAAACTTCAGCAGCATTGGCTTTTATTTTCCATGGAAATTTTTGAAAAGAAGGAAAAGTGTGGTTTCACTGGGGATTGAACCCAGGACCTTCTGCGTGTAAAGCAGATGTGATGACCACTACACTATGAAACCCAGGTGTGGCTTTCTTCTTCCCTGACCTGCAATACTGTATGTATGCCAGTGCTACACTTTTTAATATAGAATTTTGTGTATGGCTAGTGGCAGATTTAAAACTTTCTCCAACTAGAGAATATCATTCCATATTGCTATTAAAAGGACAATATTAGACGCGCACAATCCTCCGAAACTGATAACACACACTTCTAGTGTTCACACATTTTTTTGAGCACAGGGAAAGAGCATCTGACTTATAAGAAGTGAACCTGTGCCAAGAGCGAATAGGCAAAAGGTGTCTTGGGGAAGGAGATGAGTTTTGAAGTGCAGGTTTCAAAGCTGCTATGCCCTTTAAATCAAGACGGCAACCCCGATTAAATGGGATTTTTTCTTCTTTTCAAAAAAAACTGGGTAAGTGTCAACCATGCCCATGCGGCAGCTTTATGAGCCTCAGTTGGGAAATAAAACCGAGGGTTTAGGGGGATTGAAAACAGCAGTCCCTGTGGAAAAACAAAATGATGTACTAAATATTCCCCAAAGTAAAAAAATGTTTTTACCCTGGATCCCCAAAATGAATTGTGTTCCAAAAAATACTTTAGTGGTTAGTTTTTAGTCAGAATAAAAATCTCTTTTTTTTGTTCAGCATTTTTCCCTTTTTGTAAAGTGGAATTGCAACCTGTCTTTGCCTAAAAGGAGGGAATTGTTGGTTGTCAACCCCTTTAAATTTTGTCCAGGCCCTTCTTTATGTGGGGGCTGCGATAATGTGCATCACATTGATCACCTTGGGTTTTCCAGTTGACCCTTTTATGGTTAAAATTAAGCGAATTTTTTTTGAAATGGGAAATGAACCCGGACCCTCTGTTGTAAAAACAGAAATGATGACCCTTTCACTATGAAACCAATCCGTTGGAGATGTGTCCCCCTGCTACCCAACTGTGATTGGCCATGGAATTAAATATGATGCAGTAAGCCTTTTAGTTGGCTAGTGACAGGTTTAATCTTTATGTTTTTAAAGAGTAGGAATCCCAAAAGAATAGTTTGCCTAGGAGAGGAATGAAATCCTGAAGCTCACTGTTTTATTTTACCACATGTTTTCTCATTTACAGTAGTGCTTCATATGTATTATCGTGCCGAGGCAACGATATTCAGTTGTGCATAAGTTTGAAAAGGGCTTCTAACAAGTTTGTGCAAGAGCACATGGGGAATTAATGGGACATGACAGCAGGAAAAACTTCTGTCTGACCAAGCGGCTGGGGATAACATATTACATGTATAAAGCTGAAGGTTAAGGCTTTTAGGTTAGCCATCGGGGTATCAACATTATGTCTTCCTGGAGCCCATTTTCAACAAAGGTAATTTGGTTCGGTAGGGACAAACTGAAACGCTTTTTTTCACGATATGACTAGCAGCCTTTTAGTTTAATGGAGATAAGTAAGAGATGATAAACTTTGTGAGGAGGTAAATTGTTATTAGATAGACTTTTGTTTTGAAAGTTCTGTATGGAAGTCAGATACCGTCTCATGAGTGACATCTTAGTTGTATTTAAAATTTGTGGGAAGAATAGATGTGGAAAATGCATTTATGAAGTTAATTTTGTGGTTCTAATAAACTAAGGTATACATCAATGGTCTTCACTGGGGATTGAACCCAAGGACCTTATGCGTGTAAAGCAGACATGTTAAACCACTACACTATGAAACCAGCAGTTCCAAGAATTACACTTGGACCCATTGATGCTTCAGATGTGCGGTGCTAAAGCACATTTTAAAAAACAAAGTAGAAATGTTTAACTAGTGAGAAATTCAACGTTTTCTATTCTCAGATCACAAAAGTAGCTTGAGTTTTCAACGAGCGGGAAGCCCGACAGAATGATTTGACTTGGTAGAGGAGGTAAATATTCAAGTTGTCAATGATCTTTACTCGTGCATATGCAATAAAAAGCAGTGGATGAGATTGGAATCAGTTGGATCTCTACCATAATGAGTAACAGGGGCGAGGTTGGCGGATGTGAGGACAATAAAACGTATAGTTTTTTATCCTTTTTAGGTCAACTTTCTACAAACTTTCAGCACTTTGGCTTTATTTTCATGATATTTTTGAAAAGAAGGAAAAGTGTGGGTTTTCACTGGGAGGAGTGAACCCAGGACCTTCTGCGTGGTGTAAAGCAGATTGTGATGACCATCTACCTATTGAAAAACCCAGGTGTGGCTTTCTTCTTCCCTGACCGCAATACTGTATGTATGCCAGTGCTACACTTTTTATATAGATTTTTGTGTATGCTAGAGGCAGATTTAAATACTTTCTCCAACTAGAGAATATCAATGCCATATTGCTATTAAAAGGACACTTATTAGACGCGGCAACAATCCTCCGAAACTGATTATTCACACACTTCTAGTGTTCACACATTTTTTTGAGCACAGGGAAGGCATTGACTTTATAAGAAGTGAACCTGTGCCAAGAGCGATAGGCAAAAGGTGGTCTTGGGAAGGGAGATGAGTTTTGAAGTGCAGGTTTCAAAAGCTGCTATGCCCTTTAAGATCAAGACAGGCAAAGCCTTGATTAATGGGAATTTTCTTTCTTTTCAACAAAAACTGGGTAAGTGTCACCATGCCTCAGTGCGGCAGCTTTCAGGAGATCTCATGTTAGATAGAAAAAACCGAAGGGTTTAGGGGATATGAAACCAGGCAGTACCCCATGGTGGAAACACAGAATAGATGTTAGCTAAAAATATTCCACTCAAAAGTAAAAGAATGTACTTTTTACCTGGATGCCACAATGAATTGTGTTCCAAATAATACTTTTACTCAGACTGGGAACTTTGGTTTGGTTAGTAGAACTAATAAAATCTCTTGTATTCTATGTTCAGCATCTACTTTTTGTAACAGTGGAATTGCAACACTGTTCGTTTGCCTCAGAAAGGAGTGATCTTTGATTGGTGTCACTTAATTTTGTCACAGGCCCTTCTTTATGTAGAGGGGCTGCGTAACTTGTGATCACATTGATCACCCTTGGGTTTCCAGTTGACCCTTGATGTGCATTATAGATGTTCAAGCAATATTGTGCTTTATTTATGTGTCGATATGGTTTGAAATGATGAACCAAGGTCCATCTTCTTGTATAGCAGACATGATGAACCAAAAAACTACACTATGAAACCAATCGTTGGGAGATGTGTCCCTGCTTACCCGACTGTGATTCCATGGAATTAAATATGATGCAGTAGACTTAAGTTGGCTAGTGACAGTTTAATCTTTTGTCCTTTTAAAGTGTAGCAATCCCAAAAGAATAGTTTGCCTAGAGAGGAATGAAAATCCTGAGCTCCACTGTTTTATTTTACCACTTGATTTTCTCTTGTACAAGTAGTTCTCATATGTTTATCGTGCCGAGGGCAACGATATTCAGTTGTGCTAAGTTTGAAAGGGCATTAAATTTTGTGCAAAGCAACATGGAATTAATGGGACATGACGCAGGACTTACTGTTCTTGCCAAGCAGGCTGGGTTATAAACTACTTTATAAAAGACGAAGGTTATGGGCTTTGGCGGTTAAGCCATATGGGGTATCATCATTATGGTCTCTTCAGGAGCATTTTACACAAAGGTCATTTAGTTTCGGTTGGGACCAAACTGAACGCTTTTTTTCTCATGATATGATAGCAGCCTTTTAGTTTAATGTTTTTACTAGAGCCAGTAAGAGATTGGATAACTTTGAGAGGAGTAAATTGATAATAGGATTGACTTTTGTATTTGAATAGTTCTGTCATGGAGTCAGATTAACGTCTCATGAGTGACCATCTTAGTTGTATTAAATTTTGTGGAAGAAATAGATGTGGAAAATGCATTCTAAGTAGTTTAAGGATTATTTTGTGGTTCAAAGGAACTAAGTAATACACAATGGTTACACGTGGGGATTGAACCGGACCTTATGCGTGTTAAAGCAGAACATGATAACACACGACACTATGAAACCAGCAGTTCAGTATTTCCACTGTGACCCAATGATGTGCTTCAATGGTGCTGGCGGGTTGCTAGAGCCGCATTTTAAAAAACAAAGTAAGAAAAGTTTAAACTTGTGAGAAAATTCAACGTTTTTCTCTTCCAGACACAAAAAGTAGCTGACGTTTCTAAGGAGCGGCAATCCCGACAGAATGATTGACTTTTAGAGGAGGGTTTTAAATATTCTAATTGTCAATGGTTATCTTTACCTGCATAGGCAATAAAAAGCAGTTGAATGTGATGGAATCAGTTGGATCTCTACATTAATGAGTACAGGGGCGAGGGTTGGCGGATGTGAGACAATTAAACGTATAGATTTTTTATCCATTTTAGGTCAACATTTCTACAACTGCAGCAGCATTGGCTTTTATTTTCCATGGAAATTTTGAATGAAGGAAAAGTGTGGTTTCACTGGGGATTGAACCCAGGACCTTCTGCGTGTAAAGCAGATGTGATGACCTCTACCACTATGAAACCCAGGTGTGGCTTTTCTTCTTCCTTGAACTGCAATACTGATTGGATGCCTGTGCCTCACTTTTTAATTATAGAATTAAGGTGTATGGCTAGTGGCAGATTTAAACTTTCTCCAACTAGAGAATATTCATTCCATATTGCTATTTTTATAAAGGACATTATTAGACGTTGCACAATCTCGTAACTGATAACACACACTTTAGTGTTCACACATTTTTTTTGAGCACAGGGAAATGAGCATCTGACTTATAGAAGTGAACCTGTGCCAAGAGGGAATAGGCAATAGGTTTTTGTTCTTGGCGGAAGGAGATGAGTTTTGACAGTGCAGGTTTCTAAGCTGCTATGCCCTTTAAACCAAGAACAGGCAAAAAAGCCTGATATGGTACTTTTCTTCTTTTTCAACAATAAAACTGGGTAAGTGTCAACATGCTCAGTGCCGAGCAGCTTCATGAAGATCTCAGTTAGAATAAAAGCGAAGGGTTTATGGGAAATGAATTACCAGCAGTTCCCATGTGGTAACACAGAATAGATGTCAGCTAAAAATATTCCAACCCACCCTCAAAAGTAAAAGAATGTCTTTTATAACCTGGATGCCCAAAATGAATTGTGTTCCAAATAATACTTTTACTCAGACTGGAAACTACTTAGGTTTGGTTAGTCAGAACTTAAAAATCTCTTTATTCTCATTTCTAGTTCTCCTTTTTGTAACAGTGGAATGGCAACACTGTCGTTTGCCTCAAGAAAGGGAGTGACTGTGTTGGTACCATTTATTTGTCACAGGGCCCTTCTTTATGTAGAGGGGCTGCGCGATAACTGGGCTATCCACTTTGTTCACCTTGGGTTTCAGTTGACCATGGAATGAGCATTAAAGATGATGTTCATAAAGCATTTTTTGCTTTTAGTTTGATGGGGTGAAATGGTATTGATAATGATGAACAAGAGACCATCTGCTTGTAAAGCAGACTTGATGACCACTACACTATGAAAACCAATTCCGTTGGGAGAAGTGTCCCTGCTACCCAAACTGTGTTTTGCCATGGTGAATTATATATGAAATGAGTAGCTATAGTTGGCTAGGTGACAGTTTAATCTTTATGTCTTTTAAGAGTTAGAATCCAAAAGAATAGTTTGCTAGGAGAGGGAATATGAAATTGAAGCTCACTGTTTTATTGGTACCACATGTTTTCTCATGTACAGTAGATCTAATATGTATTATCGTGCGAGGCAACGATATTTCAGTTGTGTTAAGTTTGACAAGGGCATCTAACAAGTTTGTGCTTAAGCAACATGGATTAATGGGACATGACAGCTGGACTTACTGCCTGCCAAGCGGCTGGGATTTTGAAATTAAACTACATTATAAAAAGCCGAAGGTTAAGGCTTTTCGGTTAGCCATCGGGGTGTCAACATTATGTCTTCCAGGAGCCATTTTACACAAAATGTAAATTTAGGTATCGGTAGGGACTAACTGGAAACGCTTTTTTCCATGGATATGACTTGCAGTTTTTTATTTTTTATGGTTTAGAAGCCTGTAAGAGAGTGGATAACTTTGAGAGGGTATAATTGTTAAGATTGATTTTTGTATTGAATTGTTCTGTCTTGGAAAGTCAGATTCCGTTCTCTGAGTGACATCTTAGTTGTTTTAAAATTTGTGGGAAGAATAGATGTGGAAATTACATTTAAGAGTTTAAGGATTTATTTTGTGGTTCAAAGAACTAAGAATAACACACTGGTTTACTGGGGATTGAACCCAGTACTTCTTTGGCTAAAGCAGACATGAGAATCAACTACATATGAAACCAGCGGTTCAAGAAGTTCACTTGGACCAATGATGCTTCTGATGGACGGTGTGCTAGAGCGCATTTTAATAACAAAGGTAAGATAAGTTTTAACTAGTGAGAAATTCAACGTTTTCTCTTCCAGACACAAAAAGTGTTGACGTTTTCAAGAGCGGAATCCCAGGACAGAAGGATTGAATTTTTGAGGAGGTAATATATTCAAAGTGTCATATGGTTTTATTTACCTGCATATGCAATAAAAAGCTGTTGAAATGAGATGTGATTCAGTTGGATCTTACATTAATGTGTAAAGGGGCGAGGGTTGGGGATGTGAGACAATTAAAGCTATAGATTTTTTATCCATTTTAGGTCAACATTCATACAAACTTCAGCATGCATTGGGCTTTTTATTTTCCATTGGAAAAAATTTTTGAAATGAAGGAAAAGTGTGGTTTCAATGGGGAATGAACCAGGAATTTCTGAGTGTAAAGCAGATGGTGTGATGACCACTACTCTATGAATACACAGGTGGTGGCTTTTCTTCTTCCCTGAACCCTGCAATACTGTATGTATGCAGTTGTACACTTTTTAATATTTAGAATTTTGTGTATGGTTAGTGGCAGATTTTAAAAACTTTTTCCAACTAGAGCATATCATTCCTATTGATTAAAAGGAAATATTTAGACGCGCACAATCCTCCGAAAACTGATTACACCACTCATTCTAATGTTCACACATTTTTTTGAGCACAGAGAAAAAGAGCATCTGACTTATAAAGAAGTGGATCTGTGCCAGTCGCGAACAGGAAAAGGTGTGTTCTAGGGGAAGGAGAAGAGTTTTGAAGTGCAGGGTTCAAAGCTGCTGTGCCCTTTAAATCAAGACCGCAAAGCCCCAGATTAATGGGACTTTTCTCTTTTCACAAAACTGGGTTAAGTGTCAACCATGCCTCAGTGCCGGCTGACTTTCATGAGCACTCAGTTGGAATAAAACCGGAAGGGTTTTAGGGATATGATAACCAGCAGTTTTTTTTATGTTTTTTTAACCCCCCCCCCCCCCAATTTTATTTTTGTTTTGTTTGGGGGGGGGTTAAAAACACAGATTAGATGTCAGCTTAAAATTTTCCACTCAAAAGTAGAAGATGGTCTTTTTACCCCTGGATGCCACAAATGCATTGTGTTCCAATAATATGTTACTCAGAATGGGAACTTTGGTGTGGTAAGTCAGAACTAAAAATTTCTTTATTTTAGTTCAGCATCTCCTTTTTGTAACAGTGGAATTGCAACACTGTCGTTTGCTCAGAAAGGATGTGAACGTTGTTGGTAGTCACCTTAATTTTGTACAGGCCTTCTTTATGTAAGAGGGGGCTTGCGAATAACTTGTGCATCACATTGATTCTCCTTGGGTTTACAGTTGACCCTTGCAAGAGCTATTAAAGAAGTGTCAAGCAATATTGAGCTTTAATTTATGTGTGAAATGGTTTGAAATGATGAACCAAGGGACCTTCTGTTTGTAAGCAGACTTGATGACCATTACACTATGTAACCAATTCCGTTGGGATGATGTGTCCCTGCTTACCCTACTGTGCTGCCATGGAATTAAAATATTGAATTCAGTAAGCTATAGTTGGCTAGTGACAGTTTATTCTTTTATGTATTTAAAGAGTAGAATCCAAAAGAATAGGTTGCCTAGCAGAGGAATGAAATCCTGAAGCTCCACTGTTTTATTTACCAATGTGTTCTCATGTACAGTAGATCTCATATTGTATTATCGTACCGAGGCAACGATATTCAGTGGGCATAAGTTTGAACACGGGCATCTAACACAGTTTGTGCAAAGCAAACATGGAATTAATGGGACTTGACAGCAGGACTTTCTGTCTGCCAAGCGGATGGGATAACATACGATTATATAAAAGCTGAAGGTTAAGGGCTTTTCGGTGTAGCCATCGGGGTATCTAACATTATGTTTCAGGAGCCATTTTACACAAAAAGTATTTTAGGTATCGGTAGGGACAACTGAAACGCTTTTTTCTCATGTTATGAATAGCAGCCTTTTTATTTTAAATGGTAGAAGCAGTAGAGATTGGATAACTTTTGAGAGGAGTAATGGTTATAGATTGACTTTTGTATTTGAATTGTTCTGTCATGGAAGTCCAGATACCGTCTCATGAGTGACATCTTAGTGGTATAAAATTTGTGGGAAGAATAGATGTGGAAAATGCATTTAAGAAGTTTTATTTTTGTGGTTCAATTAACTATTGATTACACTCAATGTTTCACTGGGATTTGGAACCAGGCCTTCTGAGTGTAAAGCTGACATGATAACCATACACTATGAAACCAGCTGATCAAGAATTACACTTGGACCCCAATGATGCTTCAGAATGGTGCTGGTGCTTAAAGCACATTTTAAAAACAAACACAAAGTAAGAAAAGTTTTAACTAGTGAGAAATTCAAACCGGTTTTCTCTTCCAGACTCACAAAAAGTAGGCTTGACGTTTTTCAAGAGCGGAATCCGACAGAATGATGGACTTTTTCGAGGTATGGTATATAGTCAAGTTGTCACAATGTTCTTTTCCTGCTATATGAATAAAAAGCAGTGAATGAGATGGAATCAGTTCGGATCTTCGACATTATTGAGTACAGGGGGAGGGTTGGCGGATATGAGACAATTAAACGTATAGATTTTTTATCCATTTTAGGTCAACATTCTACAAAACTTCTGCAGCATTGGCTTTTATTTTCCAATGGAAATTTTTGAAAAGAAGGAAAAGTGTGGTGTCACTGGGGATTGAACCAGGACCTTCTGGTGTAAAAGCAGATTGTGAATGGACCCAACTACATATGAAACACAGGTGTGGCTTTCTTCTTCCCTGACCTGCTTATAAGTATGTATGCCAGTGCTACACTTTTTAATATAGAATTTTTTGTGGTATGGCTAGTGGATGATTTAAAACTTTCTCAAACCTGAGAATTTCATTCCATATTGCTATTAAAGGACATTATTAGACGCGCACTTCCTCCGAAACTGATAACACTCACTCTAGTGTTCACCACATTTTTTTGAGCACGGGAAAGTGCATCTGACTTATAAGACTAGTGAACCTGTGCCAAGAGCGAATAGGCAAAAGGTCTGTTCTTGGGAAGGAGGATGAGTTTTGATGTGAGGTTTCAAAGCTGCTTTGCCTTTAAATCAAGACTGGCAAAGCCAGATTAATGGGAATTTTTTCTTTTCAACAAATGGGTAAGTGTCGACATGCCTCATGTGCCGGCAGCTTTCTGAGATCTCAGTTGGAAATAAAACAAAAGTGTTTATGGGATATGAAAACAGCAGTACCAGGTGGAAACACAGAATAGATGGTTAGCCTAAAATATTCCACTCAAAAACTAAATAGTAAAGAATGTTTATTACCCCTGGAGCCACAAGGCATTGTGTTCCAAATAATAATTTTTACTCGACTGGAATTTGGTTTGGGTAGTCAGAAACTAAAAATCTACATTTATTCTTGATGTTCAGCATCGCCTTTTTTGTAACAGGGAATTGCAACACTGTCGTTTGCCTCATGAAAGGAGTGAACTTTGAGGGGGTCCACCTTAATTTTGTCACCAGGCCCTTCTGTATGTAGAGGTGCTGCGATATCTGTGCATCACATTGATCTCATTTGGTTTCCAGTTGACACTTGCTTGTTTAGCATTAAAGAAGTTCAAGCAATATTGAGCTTTATTTTATGTATGAAATGGTTTGACATGATGAACCCAGGACCATCTGCTTGTAATAGCAGACATGATAGACCACTACACTATGAAACCAATCCGTTGGGCGAGAATGTTGTCCTGCTACCCAATGTGATTGCCATGGAATTAAATTTGAATGCAGGACGGCCTATTGTTGGCTAGTGACAGAATCTTTATGTCTTGTAAAGAGTAGAAATCCAAAAGATAGTTTGCCTAGAGTAGGAAAATGATATCTGAAGCCTCCTGTGTTAATTTTACCACCATTTTTTCTCATGTACAGTAGTCCTTATGTATTATCATGCCGTGCAATCGATATTCAGTTGTGCATAAGTGTGAACAGGGCATCTAACAAGTTTGTGGCATAAGCAAATTGAATTAATGGACATGACAGCAGGACTTACTGTCTGCCAAGCGGCTGGGATAACAACTACATTATAAAAGCCGATGGTTAAGGCTTTCGGTTAGCCATAGGCGGTATCAACATATGGTCTTCCTGGTAGCCATTTTACACAAAAGGTCATTTAGGTATATCGGTAGGGGGACAAACTGAAACGTCTTTTTTCTCATGATGATGCCTAGCAGCTTTTATTTTAATGGTAGGCAGTAAGTGATTGGATAATCTTGGAGAGGGTAAATTGTTAATAGATTGACTTTTGTATTTGAATGTTCTCGTAATGGAGTCAGCTACCGTTCATGAGTGGACATCTTAGTTGTATTTAATATTTGGGGGAAGAAATTGTGTGGAAAATGAATTTAGAAGTTTAAGGATTAATTTTGTGTTCAAAGAACTAAGAATCTCATGGTTTCACTGGGGATGAACCCGTGGACCTTCTGCGTGTAAAGCAGACATTGATAACCACTACACTATGAAACCAGCAGTTTCAAGAATTTCACTTGGACCCAATGATGCGTGTGAGGGTGCGGTGCTAGAGCGAATTTTAAAAACAAAGTAAGAAAAGTTTTAACTAGGGAGAATTTCAACGTTTTCTCTTCCAGACATCAAAAATGTAGCTTGACGAGTTCAAGAGCGGGAATCCCGACAGAAATGATTGACTTTTAGAAGGTAGGTAAATATTCAAGTTGTCAATGGTTATCTTTACTGCCTAGGCAATAAAAAGCAGTTGAGATGAGATGGAATCAGTTGGCTTCTCTACATTAATGAGTACAGGGGGAGGCGTTGGCGGATTGCGACAATTTAACGTATAGATTTTTTAATCCATTTTAGGTAACATTCTACAAACTTCTGCAGCCATGGGCTTTTATTTTCCATGGAAATTTTTGAAAAGAAGGAAAAGTGTGGTTTCTCTGGGGATTGAACCCAGACCTTCTGCGTGGTAAAGCAGATGTGATGACCACTACACTATGAAACCACAGGTGTGGCTTTTTTCTTCCCTGACCGTGCAAATACTGTATGTATGCCAGTGCTACACTTTTTAATATAGAATTTTGTGTATATGGCT
Organism: Phyllomedusa bahiana; assembly: GCA_025379985.1. Taxonomy (NCBI): domain Eukaryota; kingdom Metazoa; phylum Chordata; class Amphibia; order Anura; family Hylidae; genus Phyllomedusa; species Phyllomedusa bahiana. The sequence goes on from JAODAL010053033.1 coordinate 17,707, forward strand.
AGTGGCAGATTTTATAACTTTCTCCAACTAGAGAATATCATTCCATATTGCTATTAAAAGGACAATATAGACGGGCGCACAATCCTCGAAACTGATAATAACCACTTTAGTGTTAACACATTTTTTGAGCACAGTGAACGGTGCATCTGGACTTAAGAAGAAGTGAACCTGTTGCCCAAAAAAAAGATGACGAACAGGCAAAAGGTGGGTCTAGGGGAAGGAGATGTGATTTTGAAAGTGCAGGTTTCAAAGCTGCTGTGCCCTTTTAATCAAAGACCGGGCAAAGCCGAATTAATGGGACTTTTCTTCTTTTTCATACAAAACTGGGTATGTGTCACCCATGCCTCAGTGCGGCAGCTTTCATGAGCTCACGCTCAGTGGAAATAAACCGAAGGGTTTTGGGTTTTGAAACAAGCGAGTACCCTTGTGGAAAACACAGAATAGATGTCAGCTAAAATATTCCACTCAAAGTAGAAGAATGTCTTTTTCCTGGATGCCACAATGGATTGTGTTCCAAAAATACTTTTACTCAGAATGGAACTTAGGTGTGGTTAAGTCAGTAACTAAAAATCTCGTTTTTTTATGTTCAGCATCTCCTTTTTGCTAACAGTGGATTTGCAACACTGTCGTTTGCCTCAGAAAGGAAGTGAACGTTGATGGTGTGTCTCCTTAATTTTGTAACAGGGCTTCTTTATGTTGAGGGGCTGCGATAACATGTGCTTAACATTGATCACCTTGGGTTTCCAGTGACATGCATGGCAATAAAGGAAGTTCAAGCAATATTGAGCTTTATTTATGTGTGAAATGGTTTGAAATGATGAACCAAAGGACCATCTGTTTGTAAAGCAGACATTGATGACCATTTACCAATATGAACCAATCCGTTGGGAGATGTGTCCTGCTACCCCAACTGTGATTGCCATGGAATTTAAATAGGAAATGCGTAGCCTATTAGTTTGGCTAGTGACAGTTTAATCTGTTATGTCTTTTAAGGTAGAACAAAAGAATAGTTTGCCTAGAGGGAGGAACGGAAAACTGAGCTCATGTTTGATTTTACCACTTGTTTTCTCATGTACAGTAGATCTCATATGTATTATCGTGACGAGGCAAGATATTCAGTTGTGCATTAAGTTTGAACGGCATCTAACAAGTTTGTGCAAAGCACATGGGAATTAATGGGACATGGGACAGCAGGAACTACTGTGTCTACTGCCAAGCGGATGGGATAACAACTCTCATTATAAAAGATGAAGGTTAAGGCCTTTTCGGTTAGCCATCGGTGTATCAACATTATTCTTCAGGAGCATTTTACACATAATGGTAATGTTATGGTATCGGTAGGGGGACAAACTGAAACGCTTTTTTCTATGATATTGACTAGGCAGCCTTTTTTTTTTATTGGTAGAGCAGGTAAGGGAGTGGGATAACTTTGAGAGGAGTATATTGTTAATAGATTGACTTTTGTATTTGAATAGTCTGTCATGGAGTCAGATTACCGTCTCTGAGTATGAATCTTAGTTGTATTAAAAGTTGTGGGAAGAATAGATGTGGAAATGCATTTAAGGGAAGTTAATTTTGTGGGTTCAAATAACATAAGAATCACAATGGTTTCACTGGGAGATTGAACCAGGAACCTTCTGCGTGTAAAGCAGACATGTTAACATTAACTTATGAAACCAGCAGTTCAAGAATTCACTTGGACCAATGTGCTTCAGATGGTGAGCGGTGTAAAGCACATATTTAAAAACAAAGTAAGAAAAAGTTTAACTAGTGAGAAATTCAAGTTTTCTCTTCCAGACAAAAGAATAGTTAGCTTGACGTTTCAAGAGCGAATCCCGACAGATCATGATTGACTTTTAGAGGAGGTAAAATTCAAGTTGTCATGATCTTTAACCTGCATATGCCAATAAAAAGCTGTTGATATGAGATGGAATCAGTTGGATCTCTACAATTAATGAGTTACAGGGGCGTGGGTTGGCGGATGTGAGACAATTAATCGTATGATTTTTATCCATTTTAGGTAAAATTCTACAAATCAGCAGCATTGGCTTTTATTTTCCATGGAAATTTTTGAAAAGAAGGAAAAGTGTGGTTTCCTGGGATTGAACCCCAGGACCTTCTTGTGTAAAGCAGATGTGAGACCACTACATATGAAACCCAGGTTGGCTTTCTTCTTCCCTACTGCAATCTGTATGTATGCCATGCTACACTTTTTAAATAGAATTTTTTGTGTATGGCTAGGGGCAGATTTAAAACTTTCCCAAACTAGAAAATATCTTTCCCAATTGCTATTAAAAGGACAATATTAGACGGCAAACCCTCCGAAACTAATAACACAACTTTGTGTTCACACATTTTTTTTGAGCACAGGGAAAAGGCATCTGACTTATAAAAGTGAACCTTGCCAAGACGAAAGCAAAAGGTGTTTGGGGGAAGGAGATTTTTTTGAAGTGAGGTTTCAAAGTGCTTGCCCTTTAAATCAACCCCGGGCAAAGCCGATTAATGGACTTTTTTCTTTTCAACAAAACTGGGTAAGTGAAACCCATGCCTCGTGCCGGCCGTTTCATGAGACTCATTGAAATAAAAACCGAAGGGTTTATGGGATATAAAAACCACAGTCCCCTGTGGAAACACAGAATAGATGTAGCTAAAATTTTCCACTCAAAAGTAAAAGAATGTCTTTTACCCCTGGTGCCCAATGCTTGTGTTCCAATAATATTTTACTCAACTGGGAACTTAGGTTTGGTTAGTCAAAATAAAATCTCTTTATTCTATGTTCGCATCTCCCTTTTTTTAAAAAGTGGAATTGCAAACTGTCTTTGCCTCAAAAGGAGTAACTTTTATGGTGTCACCCTTTAAATTTTGTCACAGGCCCCTTTTTTATGTAAAGGGGCTGGGATAAATTGTGCATCACATTGATCACTTGGGGTTTTCCCTTACCCTTTGCATGAGCATTAAAAAAGTTCAAGCAAAATTGAGCTTTTTTTAGTGTGAAATGGTTTGAAAAAGATGAACCAAGGACCATCTGGGGTTTAAACAGACATGATGACCACTACACTATGAAACCCAAACCGTTGGGAGATTGTCCCTGCTACCCAATGTGATTCCATGGAAAAAAAATATGAATGCAGTAGCTATGTTGGCTAGTGACAGTTTTTAAATTTTTTGCTTTTAAAGAGTGAAATCCCAAAAAGAATATTTGCCTAGAGAGGGAAAAGAAATCCTGAAGCTCATGTTTTATTTTACCACATTTTTCTCTGACATAGATTTCATATGTATTATCGTGCCGAGGCAACGATATTTAGTTGTGATAAGTTGAACAGGGCATTAACAAGTTTGTGCAAAGAAACATGAATTTAATGGGTGAAGCGGGATTACTGCTCCCAAGCGGCGGGATAAAATACATTATAAAAGCCAAAGGGTTTAAGGCTTTTCGGTTAACTTGGGTTTCAACATTATGTCTTCCAGGAGCCATTTTACACAAAGGTTTTTTTAATATGGGTAGGGAAAAACTGAAACGTTTTTTTTTCCCATGATATGACTAGCAGCCTTTTTTTTTAAAGGGTGAGCAGTAAAGATTGGGTAACTTTGAGAGGGATTAAATTTTTAAATTGTTTGCTTTTTGTTTTTGAATTTTTTCGTCTGGAAGTCGATACCGTCTATAGGACACTTTAGTTGTATTAAAATTTTGGGAAGAATAGATGTGGAAATCATTTAAGAATTTTAAAGGTTTAATTTTGTGGTTCAAAAAATAAAAATACACAATGGTTTCCTGGGGTTAAAAAAGGCCCTTCTCTTTAAAAGCGAGTGAAAACCCACACTATGAAACCAGCATTAAGAAATTTCACTTGGACCCAATGATTTCGGGTGGGGTGTAGAGCGCATTTTAAAAACAAAGTAAGAAAAAATTTTAATTAGTGGAAATTCAACGTTTTCTCTTCCAGACAAAAAAAGTTTGGGTTTTACGTTTTAAAAGCGGAATCCGGGCAGAAAAGGGTTGACTTTTAGAGGGGGGTAAAAAATTCAAAATTTTTCAAAGGTTTCTTTACCGCATATTTAATAAAAAGCAGTTTGAATTTAGATTTGGGAAACATTGGGGGTCTCTAATTAATGGTTTCAGGGGCGGGGGGTTTTTGGGGGTTTATGGGGAGAACCCAATTAAAAGTATAGTTTTTTTAAAACCCTTTTAGGTCAAAACTTCTACAAATTTCAAACGCAAATTGGGCTTTTATTTTCCAGGAAAAATTTTTTAAAAGAAAAGGAAAAAATTTTGGGTTTTACTGGGGATTGGAAACCCCGGACCTTTTGCGTGTAAAGCAGATGTGATGGGCCACTCACTATGAAACCCCGGGGTGCTTTCTTCTTCCCTGACCTGCCAAAATTTTTTACCCTTTTTTTAAATATAGAATTTTGTGTATGGTTATTTGGGGATTTTAAAAATTTTCTCCAACTAGGAAAAATCAATTCCCCTATTGTATTAAAAAAGGACAATATTAGAGCGCCACAAAACCCCCCGAAACTGATTTTAAAACCCCCCTTTTAGTGTTACACATTTTTTTGGAAACAAAAGGGAAAAAAAGGGGTTTGCTTATAAGAAGTGAAAACCCGTTTTCCAAGAGCGGAATAGGCAAAAGGTTTTTGGGGGAAGGAGAAGAGTTTTTAAAAGGGAGGTTTTTAAAGCTGCTTGCCCTTTTAAAATTCCCCCAAAAACCGGGGCCGATTTAATTTTTACTTTTTTTTTTTTTCCCAAAAAAATGGGGGAAGTGTCAACCATGCCTCGGCCCCCGGCAAACTTTTATGAGACTCCCGTTAAAAAAAAAAAACCCAAGGGTTTATGGGATATGAAACCAGCAGTACCCATGTGGAAACACAGAATAGATGTCAGCTAAAATATTCCACTCAAAAGTAAAAGAATGTCTTTTACCCCTGGATGCCACAATGCATTGTGTTCCAAATAATACTTTTACTCAGACTGGAACTTAGGTTTGGTTAGTCAGAACTAAAAATCTCTTTATTCTATGTTCAGCATCTCCTTTTTGTAACAGTGGAATTGCAACACTGTCGTTTGCCTCAGAAAGGAGTGAACTTTGATGGTGTCACCTTAATTTTGTCACAGGCCCTTCTTTATGTAGAGGGGCTGCGATAACTTGTGCATCACATTGATCACCTTGGGTTTCCAGTTGACCCTTGCATGAGCATTAAAGAAGTTCAAGCAATATTGAGCTTTATTTATGTGTGAAATGGTTTGAAATGATGAACCAAGGACCATCTGCTTGTAAAGCAGACATGATGACCACTACACTATGAAACCAATCCGTTGGGAGATGTGTCCCTGCTACCCAACTGTGATTGCCATGGAATTAAATATGAATGCAGTAGCCTATAGTTGGCTAGTGACAGTTTAATCTTTATGTCTTTTAAAGAGTAGAATCCCAAAAGAATAGTTTGCCTAGAGAGGAATGAAATCCTGAAGCTCACTGTTTTATTTTACCACATGTTTTCTCATGTACAGTAGATCTCATATGTATTATCGTGCCGAGGCAACGATATTCAGTTGTGCATAAGTTTGAACAGGGCATCTAACAAGTTTGTGCAAAGCAACATGGAATTAATGGGACATGACAGCAGGACTTACTGCCTGCCAAGCGGCTGGGATAACAACTACATTATAAAAGCCGAAGGTTAAGGCTTTTCGGTTAGCCATCGGGGTATCAACATTATGTCTTCCAGGAGCCATTTTACACAAAAGGTAATTTAGGTATCGGTAGGGACAAACTGAAACGCTTTTTTCTCATGATATGACTAGCAGCCTTTTATTTTAATGGTAGAGCAGTAAGAGATTGGATAACTTTGAGAGGAGTAAATTGTTAATAGATTGACTTTTGTATTTGAATAGTTCTGTCATGGAAGTCAGATACCGTCTCATGAGTGACATCTTAGTTGTATTAAAATTTGTGGGAAGAATAGATGTGGAAAATGCATTTAAGAAGTTTAAGGATTTAATTTTGTGGTTCAAAGAACTAAGAATACACAATGGTTTCACTGGGGATTGAACCCAGGACCTTCTGCGTGTAAAGCAGACGTGATAACCACTACACTATGAAACCAGCAGTTCAAGAAGTTCACTTGGACCCAATGATGCTTCAGATGGTGCGGTGCTAGAGCGCATTTTAAAAACAAAGTAAGAAAAGTTTAACTAGTGAGAAATTCAACGTTTTCTCTTCCAGACACAAAAAGTAGCTTGACGTTTCAAGAGCGGAATCCCGACAGAATGATTGACTTTTAGAGGAGGTAAATATTCAAAGTGTCAATGGTTATCTTTACCTGCATATGCAATAAAAAGCAGTTGAATGAGATGGAATCAGTTGGATCTCTACATTAATGAGTACAGGGGCGAGGGTTGGCGGATGTGAGACAATTAAACGTATAGATTTTTTATCCATTTTAGGTCAACATTCTACAAACTTCAGCAGCATTGGCTTTTATTTTCCATGGAAATTTTTGAAAAGAAGGAAAAGTGTGGTTTCACTGGGGATTGAACCCAGGACCTTCTGCGTGTAAAGCAGATGTGATGACCACTACACTATGAAACCCAGGTGTGGCTTTCTTCTTCCCTGACCTGCAATACTGTATGTATGCCAGTGCTACACTTTTTAATATAGAATTTTGTGTATGGCTAGTGGCAGATTTAAAACTTTCTCCAACTAGAGAATATCATTCCATATTGCTATTAAAAGGACAATATTAGACGCGCACAATCCTCCGAAACTGATAACACACACTTCTAGTGTTCACACATTTTTTTGAGCACAGAGAAAGAGCATCTGACTTATAAGAAGTGAACCTGTGCCAAGAGCGAATAGGCAAAAGGTGTCTTGGGGAAGGAGATGAGTTTTGAAGTGCAGGTTTCAAAGCTGCTGTGCCCTTTAAATCAAGACCGGCAAAGCCCGATTAATGGGACTTTTCTTCTTTTCAACAAAACTGGGTAAGTGTCAACCATGCCTCAGTGCCGGCAGCTTTCATGAGCACTCAGTTGGAAATAAAACCGAAGGGTTTATGGGATATGAAACCAGCAGTACCCATGTGGAAACACAGAATAGATGTCAGCTAAAATATTCCACTCAAAAGTAAAAGAATGTCTTTTACCCCTGGATGCCACAATGCATTGTGTTCCAAATAATACTTTTACTCAGACTGGAACTTAGGTTTGGTTAGTCAGAACTAAAAATCTCTTTATTCTATGTTCAGCATCTCCTTTTTGTAACAGTGGAATTGCAACACTGTCGTTTGCCTCAGAAAGGAGTGAACTTTGATGGTGTCACCTTAATTTTGTCACAGGCCCTTCTTTATGTAGAGGGGCTGCGATAACTTGTGCATCACATTGATCACCTTGGGTTTCCAGTTGACCCTTGCATGAGCATTAAAGAAGTTCAAGCAATATTGAGCTTTATTTATGTGTGAAATGGTTTGAAATGATGAACCAAGGACCATCTGCTTGTAAAGCAGACATGATGACCACTACACTATGAAACCAATCCGTTGGGAGATGTGTCCCTGCTACCCAACTGTGATTGCCATGGAATTAAATATGAATGCAGTAGCCTATAGTTGGCTAGTGACAGTTTAATCTTTATGTCTTTTAAAGAGTAGAATCCCAAAAGAATAGTTTGCCTAGAGAGGAATGAAATCCTGAAGCTCACTGTTTTATTTTACCACATGTTTTCTCATGTCCCTAGATCTCATATGTAAATTATCGTGCCGAGGCAACGATATTCAGTTTGTGCATAAGTTTGAACAGGGCATCTAACAAGTTTGTGCAAAGCAACATGGAATTAATGGGCATGACAGCAGGACTTACTGCCTG
>JAODAL010053034.1:0-25569 GCA_025379985.1 Phyllomedusa bahiana
CATTAGAGACTTTTGTCCCCAATCCCAGAAAGGGGGGGAAGTCCCCCCCCATGATGACATCATGCATTGGGAAAGGGGCACAACCCCACCTAAATTGTACAGCACCAAACGGTTGTTCCACTAAGCCGTGATGTAATAGGCGTGTCTCCAGTATGCAGGCACCCCTATGTTTTTTTTTTCAGATGGGTTTTGGTTTTCCCCAAATCGGTGTTTACGGGTCACCGACTACCTGGTCAAACCCGCCTTCACCTCATTACCTGTACGAAATAAAACCCCAAAGTGGTTCACTCAGATGGAAATGCTACACACACATGCTTTGATACATTGAAAACGGGTTTTAATTGAGGAACACATTGCATAGTTTTCTTATACAGGGGGGCAATGGAAACCATACCCCGGGCATTTGACTTAAAAGATTTTTATTAAACCCTATGAACTCTTATAGGGGCCCCCGATTTCCTGGCAGGGTTTCCCGGGGGTTTTAAGCCCGGGCCCCCTCATCTCCCAGTGCACACTAAACATATCCATCTGCCAGCCCCCTTTTCCTTAAACGGGTCTTAAAGGTAGTCCTGGAGATTCCCTTGGGGCTAGGGGGGTGGGGCTATCTGAGTCCTCCCGCTGCGGTGTACCTCCCCACCTTTGGGTCAGCGTTTTGGGGGTCTCCATGGCTCACCCATTTGTGCAAGGTGACTGGGGGGGGTCTCGGGTATGGTCCATCACCACCCGTTCCACATCTGAGGGTTCAGGATCTCCGGCTGAACCACTTCTTGGTCAGGTTATGAGGTCAGCTTTTGAGAACTGGGGGGTTTGCCCTGCTGTAACCCAGTTGGCCCCTCTCGGACAAAAAAAAAAACCCGTGATGAAAGGGGGGTTTAAAAATTTTCCCTTTTTTCAACTTATGGTTTTTTAAAAGCACCTGAGTTTCCAGGTCAAAATGGGCCCCTTTGGGATTCCCCTAAAAGGAAGGGTCCCCAAAAATTTCCCCCATGCCCCTTTTGGCCCAAACATTTTTTTTGGGGTAGTTCCCTCAAAGATGGTCAAGTAGGCTTCCACGTCATCCTGCTGTTTTTCTTTTGCAAAATATGGTGCCTTATGGGGGGCTTAGCAGCATCTAACACCTGGACCCCTACATGCACTGGAAGTTCTGCACGCCCACTTTTCAGGGTCTCCCGGTCTTTTCTGTGTGCCTCTTATGTACCCCTCGGTTTGGCCGTCAGCCTGCAGCTTGTTTCCTCCACCCCTCTTTGCTGCACTTGGTAGCCTCCTGCTGTACACGGTAGCCTCCCCGTTGGAAGCCCCGCTTGTAATATCGCCGAATTTCATCCTCCATTTTCCAAACAATTAGGAATCTTTTGACCTTTAAATTTCAGTTTTGTTTTTTGTGCCAAAAAAAAATGCCCCCATCCCCCACCCCTTGTAACGAAAGGTAGCGGGGTGGGCGTCTCCTGGTAGATGGGCACAGTTTTCCAGCGGCCACAAAAGCCCCAAAAAAAAAGGGAAAGGGGGGTTTGGGGGTTTTCAGAATGTGGTCCCATAAAAACAAAAAAAAACCCAAAAACAAAATCCAATCCCCTATCTCTAACTAAAAAATTCAGGTTTCCCCTCTCTTTTCCCCCAGTGCCGACCTAAAAACCAGTAAACCATAAAAATAACAAGTTTTTTTTCTTAAAACCAGCAAGTGTTTTCCCACAGGTTTTTTAGCAAGGGGACCTATTCCCGGGCTAGAGAATGGGGTTTTGAAAGCTCTGGCCTTATTTTGAGGCGGAAACCCCCAAAAACTTTAAATCAGTCACCCCAAAAGGGCCCCGGACTGCCCCAGGTGGAGTGGGGGCCCACCCTCCCCTTTTCCCCCACCCCCAGCAAACCATTGGGGTATAAATATATATATTATATATTTATATAATAAAAATATTTTTAAATATTTTTAATATTATATATATTTTATATAAAAAAGTTTTTTTTAAAATTTACTTAGTCCCCCAAAAAGGGTCAGGGGTTTTTGGGGGGGAACCAATGGAACCGTGCCAGAGGTGGCGGCCCGGGTTCATTTTCTGCGGGAAACCATGCCAGGCGGTTGGCCACCCCGCCGGTTTTCCTGACGGGTGACCCGGACCCCACACTGGGGCTCGGACTCCAGGTCACAGTGTCGGACCTGGGGCCTGGGCCTGCTGCTGACCCTCAGTCCCATGTGCTCAGTTGGGCAGCGACGCGATGTTGTCACTAAATGGGCTTGAATTGTAATCTCTTATATGTTTTGCAAAGTGTAAAGGGTTTTTTATATTCAGAAAATAGTGTGGCAGTATTTTCGTCACTTTGTGGTGGTGATACGTGGTGGTATTATTCGCCCCATGTGGTGGGATATGTGGTCATGGTGTTGTGGTTTTAATCGTCAACTGTCGTTGGCACCTTTACACTGCTAACTACCACAATATGGTCATGTACAGTGGAAAAGGGAGGGGGTTTGGCTTATGGGGGTCAACCCTCGTTTATTTTTGTGCCCCCCCCGCTTCCCAACACACTTCCCGCTTGTGTGATGTCGGGGGGCATTTTGCGGAAACAAAGGTTTTTTTTTGGTCGCATGGTCTAAAAAAAGGTTCGCCACCACTCCCCTGGGGAACATAAAAGGGGGAACAATCCCTTTGTCTTTTTAAAGGGCAGTACTAACTGCCGCATATAGTATTTTATTTATTACCTATATAGTACATGATGCAGCTAGGAAAGCCGGAAAAGGGTTGGGGGGTAGGGTGTCATCATTCATTTAGTGTTAAGAGCAGGGATCTTTTCCGTAAGAAAAGTGCCGGTATAAAAGGACCCCAGCCTGACCCCTCATACACCCCCAATGTAGTATCTCAGGCAGGAGTCTGGAGTGTTCTGATGCCTTCCCACAGCATCACCCCCCTCCAGTCTCCTGCCTGTCTGAGATGCTACATTCGGAATATAAGACACACCTTTTTCCTCCCAAATTTTTGGGAAAAAATGTGTTTTATAGTCTGAAAAGTACGGTAAGCCTTTAAACAAAATGCATGAGGACAGCAGAAAGAGCATGGCCCTGGAGGAAGGAGGATGTAGACCCTCCCATGGGTGTGATAGGGTGTGATGTGGGATGTCCCAGTCTAGTTAAAAGTGAGGTCCCACCTGAGCCACTTTGCCTTTCTGGAACGGGTTATGCCCAGCATACAGAAGTATCCAGACAGAACCATGGGTATTCACCCCCTCAAAGGCCAGCACCCAAACTAACCTCCGGTAACTTTACCATTTTGCTGCTTCATTTGTTTGTAAAACCCCTACCTATTGTAATTTCACCTCTGACCAGTATATGTATAGCTGTAACCCCTATATACGTGTTGTTTGTCCAGTGTGCGCATAAGGCGATTAAATATATAAAATTTGATCCTAAGCTGTTCTGATGTCTCAATCTGCAAATCACATGTCCATATCCTTGAACTTAAATATATCACTATCCTGTGCCGGTCCTTGAATGGATATTCCCCTGTAACAAGGCGTATATCTAACGAGGAACTTGTGGCAGTCTACCGAGCTAGCAGAGTTCGGGTAAACAGATCTCTCCCAGCCATTCACGGTTGTGGAAAAGTGTGGTATCCTCTCTTACTCTTACTTCCTGTGCCCATTTTGAATAGTATCCAGTTGACCTTACGTACCTTAGGGAGTGCGCAATGTCACAAATACATCCCCAAGACAGGCCGTCGACATAAGCTATAATACAAGAAATAGTTTAATGCCTACTTCCAGTGATATTGTGAAGAAATTTGCAACTGATGGCAGAAGACTAGATGTCTAGAGAAAGAGCGGTCCAACTGTCTAGGAAATTCTATAAAATAGGAAACCTCCCCAGCAAGGTGCCAACTGCCTTCCATAATGATACCGAATAAAAGCACAAATCTTGTGTACCTTATTGTGATCTGCAGTAAGGTGAATTGCAATAATTTATTTAGATCAATTTAAGGTTTCAAGACTTAGGAATGCCACAACAACCTGCTATATGCCGCAACCCTCTTGTGTCCACAGCTACCTCTATGACCAGCTCGGTGCTTTCTTACTGTTGCGGATGTTCTCTAGTGCTTGTGCACCGGTTCTAATTAATTTAACAGGTCATTACAAGCTGCTAACCTGCTCCCCCTCCAATGACAGAAATCCAGTGGGTAATTAAGATGCACGTCCACTGTTTCCCTACCTGACCTTGATTATGTACAGTATATTTGTGAACTCATATAGATATCAGCATATAGACATCAAACAGCAAAAAACATGGAGTTATTTTAAACACTACTCCTTAATATATATTGTAGGTTTTTTATTCATGGCACCATCCAGGCTGTAGGGGTCACAGTCCGAAACACTGCTCCATAGTTCCAAATACTATAGTAATATTTCTCTCCCAAGAGACCATTGCTATTAAAGCATGAAAAATGTTCTCTGGCCTTGCCTATACAGCAGGGATCCAGCCCCGGAAAGCCCTAGATGGCTACCCCTACACTAATATTAACTGATCGATACCCAAATCCAGACGCATTTCTCTGTTAACTAATGGATCATTGGGGAAAAAATAGTTAAATGTTGTATTACAGACCTCACATAAGTCTAATGCATAAAAAAACTGGTGACCAGCATGTGCTGCATAGCTCTACTGTATAATGTCACAGATGGCTGTATGGTCCAACTTAATCCATCAAGAAGTGACTACATTTTATGTGAATAACTACAGCTCATCTGAAAGGGTTACAATTCTTAGTGTTGTGGTTTCAAATAGCTGTAACATTTCATTTTCCTTTATCACCTTCCTGACGGACGGTCATAATAATATGGCTCTACGTTTTTTTTCCTCCTCGCCTTCTGAAAGCCATAACTTTTTTATTTTTCCACCTACATAGACATGAGGGCTTTTTATATTTGTCAGGACTAGATGTTCCTTTCTGAAGGTGTTATTCATATTACCATAGAATATACTGGGAAGCCGCAAAAAAATTCTATCTGGGGCGAAGTGTGATAAAAAAACGTACTTGGGCCATGCTTGCGGGTGTTTTTTTTTAACGATATTTAATGTTTGGTAAAAATTATGTATTACCTGTAGTTTACAGATTAATATGCATCTGGCAATACCAAACATGTATGGTTTCCATTATGTCTTGGTACCATAAAAAAATTGCAAAGTTCTTGTGTTATTGAAATTTGCGCTGCGGCACCATTTTCTGCAACCAATAACTTTTTTTGTACTAACACCTACAGATTTGAGTGAGAGTGAATTTTTTGCAGGCGGAAGTGTACTTTTTATTGCTATCAGTTTGGAGTACATGTAACTTTTTGACTATATTTATTCCAATTTTTATGGGACATGAAATGACCAAAAAAATACAATTTTGGCATTTGGAATTTTCTTCTACGGTGCTCAGCGTACAGGATAAATTATAATATATTTTAATAGATCAGACTTTTTCAAACACGGCGATATGAAATATGTGTAACTTTTTTATTATTTTTATTTTTTTATTTGTAAAATGGCAAAATGGGGGATTTGAACTTTTAATTTTTTTTTGACAATTTAAACATTTTTTTTTTTTTTACTTTAACTTTGAGTCCCTCTAGAGTGCTTTACCACTAGGGGGCGCGATCATTTATACAACCTAATGCATAGACAATGCATTAGGGTGTACAAAGATGGCGGTTTAACCACTTCCTGCCTGGAGCCAGAAGTGGGGAAACTGAAAACATGGCAGCAATGGAAGCCTTCATAAGGCTTCCAGCTGCCATGTTCAGCAATCAGAATACAATAATCTCACCACTGATGTCCCGATCGGAGTGAGGAACGGTGTGCGGCACCGTTTCTCATTCATTTAGACGCCACGGCCATCTTTGCCACGACGTCTAAAGAGTTAACCAGCTGTAACCGCTGGGTGTTAGCTGTAATTAGCCGCTAACACCTGTCGGCTGTGTATTGGGATAACAGCACAATACAAAGAACCTTACCGACATCAGGACGTATCCATACGGCCAATGTCGGTAAGAGGTTAATGCTGTATCTTATCTGTGTCAACATAAAAGGTATTATAAATAAAAAAATCTCTACTGTACATACAGTACATACAGCGATATAAACTGTGAAGAGCTGGTCTTATTTTGGCAAATCTAAATAGACTTTTTGTCATGTAGATAATGTATACTTAATGTACAGTAACCGTACAGCTACTTTCAGTCTGACTTTATGAAATTTCGGCTCATTTATCAACTATCTTATTGCACTAAGCACAAGCATTTATTAATTTTACATCACCCAGTTTTTCATGTCAGATGGGCGATGTGGAGAATAATTTCTTCCTGGCAGTAGTCTCATTTAGAAGAGATTGCAGCGCTGTGATACAGTCCCCAGATCCTCTTTGAAATCGTTCACCTGAAAGACTCCTGCAATAAGAGGGCTTTAGAAACCCAAGAGCTTCGTGGGCAATGTTTGAGTGGGTTTTGACAAGGTTTTATCTCTCATGAATGAAATAAAATTCCCTGTGGATAATCCTGATTTATTCCAATTGCCATATCTTTGAAGATACAAGAATTGTTTTTTTGTTTGTAGGGAATCAACCATGATATTAAAAACAAAGTAAAATTGACTATATCACATGTTTGCAGAATGGTAGAGAGACAAATAATCTCCATGAAGCCTTGCTAGCTTTACGGGTTTCAAAGTTCTAGAATTAATTGAACCAATTAGTAAAGTTTCAATATTATAAGAAGAGTTGGCAGGGGCTCTGGAGTAAAGCCACAATATTTAATCTGTATTAAAATTGACTTGGTAGCCAATCAATATCTCATAAATTCACTCTGCTAGCAAACTTGAACAGTTACCTGCTGTTAATGGATTTTATTTCTCTTTCTTGTAGAGGGAATGTCTGACTATTATTCAGAATTCGTTTTTCTATGTTTTATTACAGAAATTCAATTAATCCTCGGGGAAATGAAACAATAACAAGTGTCATTTTTTTGGCGCTGCGTTTATCTACTTGAAATTATGGGAACTGTATAGTCATCTGGAAATTAGAAAGTTGTTTCTTTAAGACAGTCTGTCTCAATAATGCACAACCTGTCATAATTACCTGGACAGACTAATGCAGAAATAATGAGTGATGTGTAGACTCCATTATCAACTTATCACAAAGAAAAATAAGCCGCTATAGCAACTCACTATTTTAGCATTCTTGAAATAAAAGAGTATTTGAATTTTGGTTTATCAGTTACTTTATTAAATTGGAAATATTCTCTTTGAAATTACAATTGCTTTTCTGTGACTATACAAAAAAAAGGTTTGTGTACTTGATGGCTCATGAAACATAGAGGTGAATTGTAACATCCTAAAAAATAGATTTATATCAGCTTATGAGTTTATATTCTAGACTAGTTTGTTTGTGCTATCTGTACGTAGGTAACATAAGTAATAGGCACAATGGAAATTGGTTTCGCAAGAGGTTAAAGAAGCACCAACTCTTAACTTTAGATTTGCACAACTTGCTGATATGTAACAAAGAGCGTAATGGCAAAATTCACAATAAGTGTTTGGTAACTGAATCACCCAATACATCTAGTTGATCAACTTGAATTCAGATTTTAACAGCATGATGAATGCTATTCACATTTTGACATCATGATACCAAGACATCATGATACCAAGACAACAGAGAGACTGGAAGAGTCACAGAAAGGAAAAGAACGGGACGTCCTTTGGCTGCATCACACACTGATGACCAATTCGTTGTAAGGCTATGTTCACACGGCGCCTTTCAGGACATATTTCAGGGCTTAATTGCGCTGCAATGTGACCCCGAAAGATGGTCTTAGTAATTACTGGTAATCATAGCTCTCATAGAGGACATGATTCACTGCAGTTTCCAGCCAGCATATGACGCCGGCAGAAAGAAGTGACATGTCACTTCTTTCCGACGTATACTCGGCAGGGATAATGGCTGCTCTGCACTTTAGAAGGATTCACTGATCAGCACGTTCTTCTAAACACATGGCGTCACAGGTACGGCGTCACAGGTTCACACGCCGTGTGAACATACCCTAAGCAATCCCCTGTGGAACCCAATGATGAATGCCACAAAATGAATGTTTGGTTCATCTCAGTGTAATTGATTCCTGGCCAATGCCCATGGTCAGGAGTACTCCAGCACTCTATTAGTTAATCTGTTTCCTTGCAAGTCTCTTTGACTGACAGCCTGTATTCCAAACCGGTCTTTTGCTTTCTCCACCTATCAAATCTGTTCTTTGTTCTATGGTCTATTATAAATAAGTTTTTTTTTATCATTTCTCTTTGCCTGCTCTATTGGTTTCTTTCTGTGCCTGTAGCTAGCCTTTTCTCTTGCCTCATTTACCTGTTACCTAGAACTTGCTTTGATTTCTGGACTATTTCTGCCTTCTGATTTTGTTGCGCTTCTCCCGACCATTGCTGAAAATGGTTTGTCTGACCCGCTGTGATTGGTGTTTTTAGTGTTTGTTTTGTCCTTGCGCAGAGGTATTCACTTATTCAGTGTATCTCATAGTCTTCGGTTGGTGCCAACCAACACCCCCAAAAGGCAGGAGCAGTAGTTGGGAACAGCATCAGGGCCTCACACTGTCTGTGTCTATTCGTGCGTCCCTGACCAGTTCCTCACCAGAACTATTTTTGTTTTGTTAGAAGGTGACATTACATCAAATGCAACCATTCCTTGACATTTTTATGGATTCACACCATATTAAGTCTATACATATTAAGTCATGTTTTCTTCATGTGTTTGTGTCTAGCAACTTAAAACATACAAGCTTCTAGTAATTTTTTTTAATCTGATGTGCTCTTTCCATTTGGATCTTTAGTTTTTGCACCAGTTTTTAGCATCATATAAGGCTATGTTCACACAGTGTTTTACAGCATGTCAGCATGCAGGTGGAAGGTGGTGACATCCTTGCAGCAGAGCGTACATACGTCAGGCCACTGTAGTAGTGGCAGTAAACTGTCTGTCTGCCGATTATGAGGTGTGACGCGATGTTTTGGAGCCCACGGCTGGGCTGTTGTTGGACAATTTATGTCTCTTCACTGATGATGTAGAGGGAGTTGTTGCCCGTAGCAACAGGTGCTAAGGAGGAAAAGAGATGGGGAATGTATGGGTGACCTCTGATGCTGTCCCAGCAGAAATCAGGATAATATGTCCTGGCTGTTATGGAAGCAGGTGGGGAAAATGAGATTACCCGGCGAAAAGCGGCGTGCTTCCCAGAGATACCAGGCGCAAACATAAGCTGGGTGAGACGGATAACTCTGTAAGAGCTTGAACCCCGGAGGAAAGTTGTGCAAGGTGAAAAAGACCTACGCCTTTATCAGAGGGGGAGGGCTATGTGGCCGACTGGTAACATATAGTTTGCCTGTTGTTGCCACTATGTGGGGAGATATACCAGAGTGGTCATATAAACATGCCACCAAGGATACCTGGCCTTGGTGGGATAAGAAGCCAGCTGTATGTAGTTGTCAGCCACTCTAAGTGGTTGGCAACTGTATAGGAATTAGTTTGGCTTTTCAGAGTTCATGGTTGGCTCTTATTGGGAGTAGACAATGCGTTGGTGGGGTGTCTACTTCCCATGATCAAGTTCACATTTTGGTTAGGCTCAGGCAGTCCTAAAAAAAGACGGGTACTTCAGGTGTACAGGGGGGCGTCGGCCTGCTGCCTGGTCGTGTTGCATCAGAGGAGCTGGAGAGAGGCTCTGGACCCCAGAAGGCATAACGGAAGGAAAGTGTGCGGTGTTGCATACGTTGCTGGATGCTAGTACCAGACATTGGAGGAATCTCTCTGTTATGTATATTTGTGAGCTGAGGGCCTTGGATTTTTTTTTGTTTGTTTTTCCAAGCCTGTTTAAAACACTGTGTCTTTAATAAAGCTGGTGGAGGCAGTGTAAAACGTAAACCTGTGTCTGAGTGCCATTCCGCCTACGAAAGACGGCGATTCCGTGAGCGAAAAAACCCCAGAGCCGGTCCAAGATGGCGGCCGAAGGCATGTGAGTTGTCACACTATGTAATGTCTGAAAAACACAGGCAGAGGAAAAGGGGTGTCAGATGGCTGGATAGTTGGAACAAGTCTTACCTGGTAGAAAGATGGAGTGGAATGGTAAGAGGGGCTCCCAAGTAAAACAGAGTTATTGCAGTACACCATGCATGTGGCATATTATTTACAGAGAGAAATTGCACACTACAATTTTTCCTGTAATCCAACAAATTTAGTTCTATGTGCAATCTCTGCAAGTGACAACCCAAACGTTTTTCATTGACAACAATTTATGCAATTAATAAATTAGTTTAGTGTAATATTTTTTAATTGGCATCTGTATAGAAGCCTTTCATCCGCGTAGCAGGAGTGTTTGATGGTTGTCATTGTCATTACTGCATATGTATTACTTCACACTGTCAAACTCTATTTATTAATATAAAGAAATGAATTGTAGAGTTAAATTGCATGTTAAAAGTTTTCATATCAACTTAATTAACTTTCCTTATTATAGTTAGATCTTGGCTGAGAGTCTTAGCTTGTTAACTGTAAAAACTAAAACAACAATGAAAACTATGATCACTGATCTCGAATAATAACTATAAAAAGATGCAAAGGGTAACAACATATGATAAAAGGTTAAGACGGGAATATGACAAATGCTGGTTCACAGGCTGTATATATTATAATTGTACATTTTTTTGTTATAGTTGGTCCGCAGTCAATGTAACATGTTAGAAAGGTGTAATACATAGCAGGATTCAAGTATTGCTTTCTTGACGTGTTCTCAAACTTATTGTTGGCATGGCTAATGTGACACTGTAGTGTTAAGTTTGTGGGCATTAATAATTGTAATGTAGTGTGATTGCAGGGCACTTAATTGGAAGGGCATTATGTCTCCACTAGACACAAGTTTGTGCTATGCTTCTGCCAACGCAATGTTGCACAGAGGATGGCTGAAGCCTTTTCTAACAATTTACTATTTAGTTGTGCTAGAGGAAATATTATAAAATGAAGAGCAAAACACATTAGTTTCAATAAAAAAAAAACCCATAAAATAATATAACTTTCAGTTTAGCATATAAACTAAAATCCCTAATGGAGTCTAAAGTTTATTTCTTTTTGTGTATGAAATGTAATAGTCGAAAGAAGAATGTCACCTTTAAACTTTAAAACAATAGACAACAACATTCAGGTAACTCTGAGAATAGGATAAAAGTGTAGGCATGTTTTTTGCTGATTTGGCTAAAATTACGTAATGCAAAGTTACTTGTTATTATATGAAAAAGCACTTTCCTTGCTTCGAGAGTCTAATAAATTGAGATATGATCCTGGGAGATAAGCTTAAATGGAAAAACGGAATGCTCATTTCAAATAGAGTTGCTCAGGTTATACTTGCAACGAAACACTGGTAGTGCACAAATGATTTTGTGTCTATGATGTAAACAAATCAAAAGAAAAAATAATTTTTTTCCAGAAAAAAAAAAAAACAGCAAATCTATTCTATAAATAAACTTTATATTAATAGCATATATTTGTATTACATTGCATAAATAACTCAAGTAGATGAGGGATTCAGAGGTTTATAGACGGGTGCAGGTTTGATGGTCGCATCCTGGCCCAAAAGATCTCCTGTGCCCCATTTAAGAGACAAACATAAATTGGACCTCAGAAGCTTACGGTGATCTGTGTGGATTTATACACTTCACTAAGTAAAGATCTTTGTTTATAATAAGACCATATATACAATGAGGAATTCCAACATCTTATTTTAGATTTGACACAAATATTCTATGTTGCAGGAAATACGATAGGATAAGGTACTGAGACACCCCACTATGACAACCAAATACCCTAAAATGGAATTTGGAAAGGTTTTTTTTTTTCAGAGACATGTTACTTGCTCAAAAAATATCTAATGTATGGTCCACTATGTTTCATACATTGTAAAGTAATGCACCATCAGCTACTACATTAATTACCCTTAGGATCAGGAAATTGTGTGTCATACAATAAAACAGGTTATATTATGTAATGGCTGTTGTATGGCAACTTACAGTGGGTTACATTTTTATAAAGGACAACACGCCACACAGTCGCTAAATGTTTGTCAACTTATCTTAGTGGGCTGTGTGTGGTACATTATAACAGGTTATATCATGTATGGTTGTGTTGTACATGTTGTGGCATTATATACATGTGACAGCTATGAGTGGTACCCCTTTACCTAGTTTACATACATGTTACTCTCAGTTACCACCTCACAGTGTCGGAATGGGGTGCATAGGGCCAAAGGTGGAGGTTGATTCTCTGGGGCGCACCAGTTGTTGCTGGTTTATGGGCCCACTGGTGGCGTTATTTATTATTTATTCTGGGCCCCACCCTAAAGCTAATGAAAATGACTGTATATGCCTCCAATGCTCTGCCTCTCTGCTTTTTGTCCTCTCTTTTTCTGCCTTTTTGTATCTTCTGAGGATGTATATGGAGTATAAAAACAACTCTAGGTCTTTCCATGCTCAGGGCACAAACGGGGGGATTTCCCCTGTTACCCTGTGGGAAAGCAAGCCTGCGCACACAGATGCATTACAAGTATGTAAGTTTAGGTCAAGGGGCTGTGTGTGGTACATAAAACAGGTTATACTATGTAATGGCTGTGTGTGGTACAAATACTAAGCTACTAACACAGCCATATTGTGATGTAACTTTTTACATAAAGTATAGGGTATGCTTAGTAACAATAAAACACCTCTCTAATAGTGTGGGCCGTTTGACCTGTAAGCAACCTAGCATAGATGGGAATAAAAACCAGGGGGTGCAGTCTCCTGTCTTTCAACCATCATTAGCTCTGCATCCCAAAGAGTACAGGGTTAATGCTTTACGGTTCATCATGTGGAAATGTCCTGATGCTTGCAAGTATCCTGACGTCATGTGCACTGCGACTTGCCACAAACAATGACCTGATGCAGTGAGACCAGTACGACCAAAGCTATCAGGTCCTTGTATAACTGAAAGCACGTGCCTTTTTGACACTCACAGTTTGATACAGGAGTAATACACTTGGAATGTACAACTCCTGTATCACAGTTATGTGACCACAAAATCACCATTCCAAATTCCAGGACATCATACAGCCAAAACATCAGCCCTCCTTCCTCCCCCACAAAAAAAAATCATATATATCATTATTTGTGGTTATAATGAAGAAAAACATAAAAATTGCACCATTGGTTTTGTTTCTCTGAAGTTGACCGTACAGTGTAGTTGATATGTTAAACTTTATTCTTGTGGGTCTGTACAATATACAGGCGTCCAAAAAATGCACCACTTATCGGCTCTATTTAGTAAATGACTGAACACTCACCTGAGGTTATTGATCAAGACAGTATAGCACGTCAATTTTACAAATTATAATAGTATACAAGCGAACAAATTATACTACCCCATATTCACCGTATTTGTGAATGACTAATGAAACCATATAATACTGAATATAAACCATTACACTACAACCACAATATAGCCATTACAGAGTTTCTGTTTTCTTTCTCCATTCATGTAAGCAAAGGAAGGGGACACACAGTTGAGTTTATTCAGTTGGTAAAAAGAACAAGTTGTTATGGTGCATTTTGAAAACTTCATATTTGCATACATACTGGTTAGGTAACTAGGAGTATATCCTATTTTTTATTGTTACCAAAGATAGTGAGACATTTTAATCAATTAATGCATTTTTATTCCTTTTGTATCACCTAAATTCCTCCCAGATTATAAAAAAAAACTTGAGGATAGGGCCCATAGCACTCTTGTTTGAATTGTTAATTTTATTTAGGTACTCTAATGCCTGTACTATACTCTTTGTAATCTATTAAAACAAAATAAACTGAGTACTACCTTCTAATGTAATTCTTCGGGTCATGATTTATATGCAAGTTGCAATATCCAAATGATGCTTCCACTTTTAGTATCATATTAAAAAAAAACAAAATTTGGCTCAGCCATTCCTTTTCACAATTCTCCTTCTATATCAAAACAATGTATCTTAACACTTGTTGCTGCTCTCCCTCCCATATCATAAGCTCCCCTACCGATTACAATAGCTGTTTCAGGTTTTACTTTACTACAGAGAAAGAAGATGGGGATCACTGATGTATTAAAAAGAGAAAAGGCTCTTTAAACAAGCAAGTCCTGACAAGTACTATCAGAATGTGCTAGATCATATGAGATGTGCAGGGATACTGGCAGGGCTGTCAGAGCTATCTAATAAGGCGCAGCCGACAGAATGTAGTGCAGCAAGAGATGCCTGGTATGACTTGAAATCCACAAAACAAGTGTGCTCCATGTACAATGGAGGAGTAATGTGCCAATGCAGCCACACAGGGTTGTATATCGCTAAGGACTGTTTGACAAAATCTGGCTCTGTCTAGATCTATATCCTAGGTAAGTAAAATTTTCATACGGGTGCTAGATATTCATCAGATTAAGGGGACCGGCGTAACTACGAGAAGCCTGGGCTCCATATGCAAACTTTTGGATGGACACTCTACCTCCCTCTACCCAGCCTCCCCGCACCTCGAACATCTACCGGGGACAGGTAGTAGGATCCCCCCTACATAGGCCTCAGCTAGGGAGGCTGTAGTTAAGCAGGGTCTCAGATAGGGCAAATTCTACCTATCTGTAGCCTACCTAAGTAGGCAGTAGTTAGGCCTCAGTTAGGTAGCAACCGATGGTAGTAGTAGGCTGTCGATAGGCCCCAGGTAGCTAATTAGGCAGTAGGTGGGCCACAAGTAGCTAGGCTACAGGTGGGGCTCACATAGGTAGGTAGGTAAATAGGCTATAGGGGACCCCAAATAGGCAGGCAGGATTTAGCTAGGCTATATGGGGTCCATTTAAGGGCGCGGAGGAAAAGGAGGTATAGATAGGCTATTGTGAGCCCCATATAGGCAATTTTTATGCAGGCTATAGGGTCCCCATATAGGCAGGCAGGGTTTAGGTAGCTATAGGGCCCCATATAGATAGGCAGGCAAGGTATAGGAGTCACATAGGTAGGAAGGCAGGGTTTAGGTAGCTATAGGGCCCATATAGGTAGGCAGAGAGGGTTTAGGTAGGGTATAGGGGCCATATAGGTAGGCAGGTAGGGTTTACGTATGCTATAGTGGCCATATAGGTAAGCAGGCAGGGTTTGGGTAGCTAAAGGGGCCATATACACTCACCGGCCACTTTATTAGGTACACCATGCTAGTAACGGGTTGGACCTTTTGCCTTCAGAATGCCTCAATTCTTCGTGGCATAGATTCAACAACGGTGCTGAAAGCATTCCTCAGAGATTTTGGTCATATTGACATGATGGATCCACACAGTTGCGCAAGATTTGTCGGCTGCACATCCATGATGCGAATTCCCGTTCACACATCCCCAAAGATGCTCTATTTGGATTGGATATCCCTCCCGCGTGCCACACTCCGCCTGCCCGCAACCGCCCCCATTTCGCCCACCGCCTCTACAGTGAACTAGATTTGTGAAACCTGTAAAATATATGCAGTGTTGTTACAGAACTAGGAGAGAAATAAATAGCCTCTCGTCGCTCGCGCCTCTTACACTGACGTCTCGATCTGTGTGATGTTGTCCATATGTTTTATCATGCTAGGTATGTGTGTCATGTAAAGGGTTTGGAGGGGAGTGGAGCCCCTGGGTGACTTCGCGCGAGCAAGAGAGTCTAAAATACGAATCTCAGGGTCATGTGCACGTTGTGAGTCACTTTAGGCGTAACGATGTGTTTCAGAGATGTAGGTCGATGGTGGAGTTAGTGGCAAGCGGCAGAGGTTATGGAGATTGTCGACTCGCGCAACGTATGTCTTTTCATATAGTTACTCCCTTACACATACCGAGTGTATGGTGTCGGCGGTCAGCAGAAATTCGCTTGTAGGAGACTCGCACTACTATGTATTCCGCTCATATGTTTTCGCGAGAATGTGTGGGGCTGCGAGTGGGTCGCAGGAGATGTTGTAGATACGCTGCAGTTTCTCCGTGTGTGTGCTTATGCTTGTAGAGAGAGGGAGACTGTTATGTGGCACCCACGGTGTGGGTCTTCTGCGTGCGCAGTGTGTAGTCCCATCTGGCCTCAAAGTTCGCGTTACTGTGCGTTCAGAGATGCTCTTCTGCCTACTTGGTCGTAACGGGTGGCAATTTGAGTCACTGTTGCCTTTCTATCAGTGTGGAACTACAGATTGTTAGGTCGTGGACTTATGGTGGTTGTGTCTGTGTCTTGCTATGCTTGGACTCTGCTCGTCTTCAGATTCAACAGAGGCTATGTTTGTTCCAGACGCCATCAGGAGCTTGTCGCGCTGTCACGTGGTTGTCTCGTCGGTTGAAAATCTCGCTCGCAAAGGAGATGAGTCGCTCAGCGCATCATGTTTCTGAAAATATACGTCAGAGGTCTGCAGCCCTTCTGAGGCACGTGTCTGGGATCGAATAGAATAAAAGATCCAGGCTCCAGCTCGGTTCCAGATAGAGAGGCGGGAGAATCTTCAGAAATGGTCAGAGAGAGACGTCCGTTTGGGTCTTTCGCCCGACGATAAGTGTCTGTGCGGTCGCGCGGTTTGATATCTGGGGTTACAGGGGGAGTATTGGTGTCTTTGTAGCAGCTCATTGAAGTGCGCTTTTAGTGTTTTGTATTTGTGATAAGTGCCCTGTTATGTAAGCGCTTGGTTTCGTTATTGGAGTGTGTCGCGAGACTGATAAAGTAGGAGAGAGTCAGAGAAGACCAAGAGTAACGAGTTGAGTATTTGTGTCATCGTCGTGTGATATGCGAGGTTCTTACATGATTAATGTGTAATTGTGTCAAACTTTTATTCCGCGCACAATACAGTACTCTATGACCTCGCAGTCAGTCGACTAGCTTCGCGCTCCGTAAGAATTTACATTCTCCAGTATAAAGTGTTCAGTGTCTAAGAAGAACTATGCGCGCCCATGTACTCGCATATCGCAGATGAGTTGGGTTCTCAATTTCAAATTTTTTGTGAAATTTAAACATTCATGTTATTGTATATTGTTTCATCGAAATTTGAGAATAACAAGTTATAGTACGCTGGTAGCATTGTCGCGGAAACGGGCTTGCTCACATCTCGCACGTACGCAAGCTAATCGTCTTGAGCGACGCCATAGGGAGCTCTAGACTGCGAGTGCCCAGGAGAAGAACTCCTCTACTTGACTGAGTTTAGGCGCTCTTCTATATCACCCTCTGCCATTAAGACTATAAAAGACGGTGTCCTGGCGCTGATAGAGTGATACAGAAGATTATTTTCCAGTGGTCTTACGCATTTAGCCTCGCTATATTGTTTGGTGTTCTTAGCTTACTTAAGTGTATTGGAGCCGCCATCTTTGCAATATGATTTAAGTACTCTATCTGCCTCTCTCTCAGAGATGCATTATGACTGGCAGTCTCTCAGCTTATGTCTCTTTGATGTTAGTTAGAGAGAGAACCTCAAAGACTCTGTTGTGCTGAACGGAGTTTCATGCATACAGGCCACTTTGTCGTAGATGTAGATTTCTGCCATAAATAAGGAGTGCTAGGAATATTGACTCGATTTCTTCTCAGTCCGTTGTCGCTGAAGAACCGTTAAGAGTCTCCTCACATGTATCTCTTTTCACCATTACTAATACAATGACACACGGGTTTCAGTGGTTCATCTCCACAGTCTATATTTGAGAAGAGAGATTAGGCAGCTGTGATCTCTCAGATATAATTGGCTCTCAGATTAAAAGATGATTTCCGCAGCTCAGCGTCAAGTGATCCAATGAAACGAGGAGTATAATTAGTAAAGATGGGACTTCTTTAGTTTTGGGCACTGTGCAGAACTATGCACTGCAGAGAGGTCGGGTGCCTCTACAGTTGACTAAGCCTTAGTTACTACGAAGAGAGGTGGCAGGCGCTTAGATATATCCGCGCATGATTTTACTGTAAGAAAATAGATGGTTATCTGTGTAAACTCGTTGTGGATTAAGAGATATAATTGAGTAGGAATGTCGATGCAGTTATCGCTTGATTGAAATCGAGAGTGTGGTAGTTATTAGGTCTCCGCAGATTGCGTTTGCCGCTCTCGCTCAGATAGTATGTATTAGGGCTCTAGTTAGGGGCGCGTACCGCTCAATATCTCACTTTCCCACCTACTACGTAAATCTATTGGGTTGTCTTGACCCTCTGTCTACATGCCTAAATCACTGAGTTGCCGCCATGTGATTGGTTGATTAGAACATTAAGTGTTAACGAGCAGTTGGACAGGTTGTACCTCGCGAACTAGAAGGTGTGGATAGTGTGTCAGCGAGGTTTAGAGGTGCTCCTTTTTGACTATTTGTTGCGCGCTAGGGGTGCAGTGGGCTACTGTGGTTAGTCAGAGATTGTTTGATGTGGCGCTCCAACATATAGGCTGTAGCTCTATGAGGGCTAGTTATAAAAAAAATTAAGAAATAAACTACTTCACTTACTTCCACCCGCTCCCTTGATGTCGCCCTCCGAGCAGCCGGCCAGTCTGTGTCAGAACTGTGGGCCCGCGCCTGCTAAGCTTATGTCTTGCAGGCAGATTAGCAGAGGCGCTCCTCTCTGCTAACACCGGGCAGTCCTGCCTTTGAACTGCAGGGAACCCACAGCTCCGCGCCGCCGGCAGTGAACTGTTATGTTCACTGCTGGCGGGCACAGGAGCCGAACTACCAGGGTAGCAGACGTGGTAGCAGCTGCCCCGGGGCCGGGCCTCCTGAGGGCCCGGACCCATGGCAGTTGCTATGTCTGCTACCCCGGGAGTTACGCCATGATCAGATTAATAACATTGCTATTGGATTTGTTCCCATTACAAGTGGAAACTATCTGACTGTAAACTTAGTTTTTATTGGCTTGCAAAGGAAGCAATTCATATTTGTGCAATTGTTAAATGTGTTGAAAGTGTATTCCTTATGTTAAATGCCCATGTTATATTTTATGTTTATTACTGTTAATTATTATCATTATGTGTACTAGTACATAATTTTGTAAAAAAAACAAACAAACAAACAAACAAAACAGTGATCATTGCCTTCCAAGTTTGCATATTGAATTTGGAAGATTTAACAATTTTAAACACACAACAGTGTATTTACAACCTAGTAGATAAAAGCAATGAGAAATGCCCTTGTATAATCTCTAATAACACAATCCTACAAGTTTCTCTCTTTCTATCTTTGTTATTTTATTTCCACTCTTGTAGTTTCTTGTCAGCAATTTTATTGGATTTGTTGAAAACCTTCACAAAAACGGCATTTAAAAGTTAACTGAATCAAAGGGAGAAAAATGTGTTTTACCTGGGAAAAATAGCACCAATCATTATTCAATACATTTGGAAATCAAGTGCGGCAAGGAAATATATGAGATGTCTGCTACTATTGGTCAACTGAGAAATAATGAGTTATTGTATTTTAATATGCATGACTTCCCAGTGAAACAAAATAGAGCATTAGAACGAATGGACTGGAACTAGAACAAGTAAAAGCTCAGCTTTACAAGGAAACAGTTTATGGCCTGGCATTAGAGTAAGGCATGGAGTGTTTTGTGGAATTTCCCATGTCAACATTCATGTTTACAAATTAAGTATAGTGAAATAAAGAGTCTGTTTTATTCTCCCAAGAGTTAGGTTTCACCACTTTGTTTAGTGATTTTTAGGTCTGCCGTGATTTGAATTTAACATACTTTTTTATATCAGTCTAAGGACAATTGTTCTTAGCTGAATTGTTTTTCCATACAATCTCTGAGCTGTACACAGTTATAATGTGGCACACCCCCAAATGTGTATGGGACCATACTGTACCTCTGTGTACTTCCTATGTCACATACAGACATTCAGAGGAAACACTGTACAGAGCCTCAAGCAGGCTCTGTGGATACAACTCTTCTTTATAGATGACATCTAACTTTGAGGATATTCAGCAGCCATTAAAGAGGTTGTCTCGTCATGCTGCTTCACAAAGCCAGCTTCAGGCTCACACTTCCTGGTTTGGCTGTGGGTGGTTCTATAACAGATTGGCATATGACCTCTGCTAATCCTAGCTGATACATTTTATATCAGTCTAAGGACAATTGTTCTTAGCTGAATTGCTTTTCCATACAATCTCTGAGCTGTACACAGTTATAATGTGGCACACCCCCAAATGTGTATGGGACCATACTGTACCTCTGTGTACTTCCTATGTCACATACAGACATTCAGAGGGAGCACTGTACAGAGCCTCAAGCAGGCTCTGTGGATACAACTCTTCTTTATAGATGACATCTAACTTTGAGGATATTCAGCAGCCATTAAAGAGGTTGTCTCGTCATGCTGTTTCACAGAGCCAGCTTCTGGCTCACACTTCCTGGTTAGGCTGTGGGTGGTTCTATAACAGATTGGCATATGACCTCTGCTAATCCTAGCTGATACATTTAGAGGGACATTAGTAATGGAGGTTTATAAATAGTAGTGCACAAGAGCTCTAAAGCGTTAAAGCTTCAGCCAGTAATGTAAACAAGCTTCAGCTTGCAGATAAGACACAGCAGGGAGAAACCATACTGGTCACTTCTGCTGCAGCCTCTGAACGCAATCGGGAGATGAGATCTGCTCTAACTCTGAACGGAAGCAAAATCAGAACAGCAATTTATTTGGTAATAGTCTTTATTTACCATTGCCTACATGCTAAAAGCTAATTAATGAAATGGTAATACCCATTAAAATAACACATCTGCACCTAGTTACAAACAATAAAAGCAAATCTACACTATACACGGAATCAAACTGAAATCTAGGTGCTTTTTAAATGACAGTCCCTTTTTAGTGACTTTTAGGGTGTTCAGCCTATTTTCCTACATATTTTCGTTTTTTCCCCACCTTATAAGAGCCATTATTATTCTTTTGAAATAGCCAGAGATTGTTTTCTTTGCTAAAAAATTTTGTATTTTAAATTTTAAACAATTTTTTGGGCCCCCAAATGCGATATTTTTGGAAATGAAAAACTTATTTGTGGGGTGGAACAGGAAAAAAAGTTACTGAACAATTTTTTGGGGAGAGGAGAGGTCATCATGTAGTATCAATTGCATGCTAACTTATACAATTCCAGTGATACTATATCCATATGGGTTTTCCCGTAATTTTTTTACTGTTTTAAACAAAAAAAAAAATTTGCTTTGAAATTCCCAAATATTTTGAAACCAATAAATTTTTGTTTTTCTGTGATCGGATCTGGTGTCGGAAATTTTTTTTTTTCTGCATGACTTTTTAAGGCTTTTTTGGAAACCCCTTTGGGGTGGAGAAAATTTTATTTTTGGGTTCTTTTTTCTATTACATTTTTTGTAGGAGTGATGACTAAAAAAAATGCAATTCTGGCATTATTTTTATGGCACTTACTGTATATATAACATGATATTTTATTTTTTGCAAGTTTTATTGGTGTAACCATACCAATTCGGCTTATTTTATTTTTATTTTCACTTCAAATGTTTATAAGCCCAAAGTACAAAAAAAAAATTTGTGTTCTGAGGCCTTTTGGTACTTGATTACCTTTGAAAAAAAAGGGGGTTTGGGTCGACAAAAAAGATTAGCTTTCAACATGTGGGGAACACTAAGGGGCGAATTTTAATGGAACGGATTTACGCCAGCTTTTCCCCAAATTTTGGGCTCGCCCCCCACATAAAGGGGCATGTAATGGGCCGGTGTGGGCTTTTCTGGGGGGGGAAACAGGGCGCGTTCATAAACTCCGAGGAAATGTACATCGCGGGTCGGGCAAAGTGCGGCCCCATTAAAAAGCGCTTGGGCCAGCTCCGACACCCCCCCAGACCGGTTGTTTCCCTGGTCTAAATGATCCGGGGGAAGGCAAAATGAACGAAACGTAACATAAAGGGGAAAATATAGAAGATCGAAACCCAGAAATCTGGGCTCTCAGCTCCGGGGGCGGCATAGGGGGATAATAAAAAAGAATCACCTTTATTAGGTGTAAAACAGTATCAGACAAAGAGCTCAAACCTTAAAAAAAAAAAAATAATAATAAACAAAAAAAAAAAATCATTTTCCCCCAAAAAAAAACGGCGCAACACCCAGGAATTGGATTTGGAAATTGCCCGGGAAATACAGTAATTAAAATTCTGAAACCCCTTTCCTCTTTGGGCGGCAGAAACCACCAAAACGGGAATAGGAGCTACAGTGACCCAAAAAAACCCTATGGAAAAGTATTGACCAATCAAATTAAAAAGGGGGGACAGTTCAAAATCCAAAAAAATTTCAGAAAAAAGCTGTTTGGTTAAACTTGGGGTTTAAAGCTCCCCCGGCCCAATCAGAAAGGAGCGACGGGGACCCATTATAACCTATGGAAAAATTTTTTGAACCAATCAAATTCAAAGGGGGACGGGTTCAAAATACAGAAAAAATCCCAAAAAGAGCTGTTTGGTTGAGCAAAGCGGGGGTTTGGGCAAATTTCCGGCCCAAACAGAGCCGAGCAAACTTTGTCCCATTGTAGTCAATGGAGAAAATCGGGGCAATGAAATCCGGGTCTCAACACCAGCGGCATGGAGTATGAGTAAAAAAATCATTTTTATTATTTTTAAAATATTATCTGAAAAAGAAACTTTTTTAAAAAACCCTTTTATAAACATAAATCAATCCCAAAAAACCCAACAATGTTTTTTCGCCGAGACCGGGGCAAAATTTAGGAATTGGGATATAAAAAGAATTGTGGGGAAAAACCCTAATTCAAATTCTTTAAGGGTCTTTCCCCTTTTTTTTTTTAGCAAAGTGAAGTTTTAATAAAATTTTAGGGGTTTTTAAAACAATTTTTTTTTTTCAATCCCAAGGGTACCCGAGGGTTTTTTACAAGTACAAAACCTTTAAAATGAAACAAAAAAATTTTGAACAAAAAACAAAACAGCTCTGAAATCCGTAAACCATAAAAAAAATTTTTTGGTTTTTACAAAGTTTTAAAACCACAGACAAAAATGAAAGGCCTCGGGCAGGTAAAGGAAAATTAACAAAAGAAGAGCCCAAAACTTTGGTATCCAAAAGGTTTTTTTGGGAAAATAATTGGGGGGAAAGGGAACCCATCCCCGGGGGTTTGTATAGAAAAGGAACTAGAACGGGTTTTTTTCCCCCTAGGGATTTAAAGAGATATTTGCAGTCAGTCCAAGGGCCCCATCTGTCCTTGATCTTGGTACCCTATGAGGGGGAACAATTAAACATTCTCCCCCTGTGGGATTTGGCCCATTTTCTCTGTCAAAAACTTCAGTGATAGAAAGGAGACTAGTGGGTTTCCAATTGGTTTTCTACTTACAAGGGCCCCGTAGCAACAGGGTGTGGGCCAAAATACAGTGTGGGAAATTTGGGGGGGGAAACATGTGGGAATTTTAAATTTTAAAATGCCCCAAAAAAGGTGTAAACTACCCCCATCCTAAGAACCCTGGAAAAATTCTCCAAACCCCAATCCACATGAAGCAAAAAACTTGGGGCATTCCCCCCACATGTGGGAAAAAGGGGGCCAACACCCCCCCCATCCCCTCCAACATGAACTGATTGACCCGAGATCATATGGTCGTGAGGGCGTCAGTACCACCGTAAGAAATCCCTTTTTAAAAATTTTATGTAAATTGGGGACAATTGGAAGGGGTTTTTGGGTGTAATAGAGGGGCTTGTGTCCAGAGGTCCAAGAGAAAAGTTTCCCCAAGGGTTTTTTTCCCAAACCCGGGCTATATAATCCGGTTTTTTCGGTAAGATCCTCATTAAAAAAGTTTGGGTAAGCCCGCCGAAAGGGCCTTTTTCCCCAATTGTTCCATGTAAAATGGGGGGAGGGGGGGGGGGCCCCCAAAAAACCCTCCCCACGAATTTTAAAGGTGCCTAAAATTTTTAAAAATAGAAAAAAATTTATTATGCCGGGATTGGGAAGCTAAACAAAAACTCTTTGAAAGGTTTTGGGAACCCGGTGGGGGTGGAAAAAAAGGCGCCCCCAATTCAATTATTTATGGAAAGTCCAAAAAGTGGGAAAGGGAACATCTGGAGCAAGACAAAGAAAAGGGTTGAGAGTGAGAAATTTGGAACTGGGGAAGAGAAACCCTTTCCCCTTTTGCCCCAATGTGTTTTTTTCCCCAAACCAAGATTTTCCCTGAGATAAGGGGGAGTAAGCCAAGCCCTTTGGGGGGCTCCCTCCAAAAAAGCATCGCAATCAAAGTGATCCCTTTTAAAATGCCCCTAAAAACCACCGAAAAAATTTTCCCCCCCCCTTTCCCTAGAAAAGCGAGCGTTAAAAATTTGGGGGGAGTGCCCCGTAAAAGCTAAAAACGGGTTTTAACACTGAGGCAATTTTTTTATTGGAAAAAAATTTGGGGCAAACAACCCCCCCAGGTTTTAATCTCCGAAACAGGGGGTTGCTTCCCTATTTTTAGGACGCTTTTGTTTTTCCCCTATTTTAAACGTAGAAAAAAAACTTTGTAATTTGGTTAACTGTTCCCTTTTGGGAACAGGAAGGGCAATGATCCAGAAATAAAATTTTTGGGCACGGGCCCATTTTTGTTAAGTTAATGCGGCTAGCGGGGCAGTTAAACTTTTTAAAGTCTTTTGATTTCCTCCAAAACAGAAAACAGTCTTTTAAGTTTTCTTCATAGTGGTATTAAGTTTGGGAAAAATCTTGATACCCAGATATAAAGAATAAATCGGGCCATAAAAAACTAATTTGAGACAGTTTAGATTTAGGGAGAAGGGGAAAAATTTTTACCGGGAAGTAATATTATTTAAATGTTAACTTTATAATATGAACCGATCAAATTTTGCGAGCAATCAAGCAAGGCCAGAACAGAGGTTTCAGGTCTTTGGCACAAAATTTAAGAGTTATCAAAAAAGGACTGACGATGTTTTCCGCATTTAAAACTATACCGCATGCTTGATGACTTGGGGATATGTTCACCAGGGCTCTGCACATAGGTCGAAAATCAAAGGAGACAAAGGACAACCCTTCTAGTCCCATTCGTATTTTAAACCTTGTCTGACAAAAAACCAGATGAATACCCCTTTGCCGAGGAGAGGTAACAAAACATAACTGCAGTGAGAATCGGACCTTAAAAACCAAAAATTTTTGTACACTTTCTTCTAAGGACCAATTGATTCATCGAAAGCTTTTTTGCCTCTAGCGAAAGAAGGCGAAGGGTGATTTTTGCATTTTGCCAAAAGCATAACATTCAAGACCCCTTGTTCCGCTCTTGTCTCCTACCCTAAAAAAACCCACCTGATCATGGGGGACTAATCAGGGAGAATTTTATTTATTCTATTGGCTATAATTTGGAAAAAAAAAAATATCTGAGTTTAATAGGGGGAATTGGTCTATAATTGACTACCTGATCTTCTGGGTTTTCCCACTTATGAATGGTAGAGATATGGGCGCAAACATCTCCTCCGGGGGGGACCCCATTCCCAAAAATACATTAAAAGCTAGAAATTTTGGGGGAAAAAACCTGGTCCATATTTAAATACTCATTAGTAAGGCCGTCTGGCCCAGGAGATTTTTTGCATTTTAATTGGGGGGAAAGTTTTTC